>VXBP01008606.1:770527-1065527 GCA_013400115.1 Rhinopomastus cyanomelas
TAGGTGATCCTGCTGTTGCAGGCGGATTGGACTAGATGATCTTTCGAGGTCCCTTCCGATCCGTAATGATTCTATGGTTCTATGATTCTATGAGTAGATTTGGCATGTTGAATACTTTTAAAGCACAAAATTAGTAACCAGAGATTCAACACTGTCATACTTGTTCAGTCAAAAGCTATTTTGTAAAAAAGCCCCTCCTAAAATTCTCTTCATATGTCTATATCGTGTTTGTCTTGCCTGATACGCAATCATCTTCCAAACTTTCTTGCAGACCAGTTGAAGAGCCTCTTCCGACACCAGAGTGCACACCCTTCTTCTTTCAAGAAGCCTTTCTAGCATTTCAGCACTCTCCTCTCTAGATCTTAAAAGTACAAAACAGCTTTATCATATCACCTTAGATGAACATTATTCACTTCTGTTTACCCCAGGCATTTGCCACCACAGTGCAAGAAGAAGACCGTGGTTCTACTCCATGCTCATGTTTCAAATAGTTGCCATTTGCCTATGATCACCGTGATTGTTCAATGGAGGCTTAAAATCCAGATGTACAACGAGCTCCCCTTAGTGCACAGGAAAAGGTCTGTGCTCATAAATTGGTTAGGAATCAGTTCTTGTAGCATAATTTTGTATCATCATGACATCCCTCGCAAAGACTGGTTAGAATTTCTTGGCATTTTCTCTGTCTTTATTATGTCTAGGACTTGAGTCTTTTGCCTGACACAACTTCTGCTCAACGAGTAGCATTTTTTAATATAGTTTGGTTTTATTTTTGTGTGCTGGTATCCAGGGCACCGAGTCACAGATCAAGATCCCACCGAGCTGAATGCACACAGATCATACAGACAGTGCTTGCCCCAGAGAGCCATAATTCAGAAGGGATTTTATAAAAATAGAAATAAAGTTTACAGAAAGGACCGAGAAGGCAGCCCATTTGTACACCTGCAGCAATTACATCTTGGCAGTGTACTCCTGAGATGTCCCTACATTTGCAGAGCTTCCTCGTCGTGATGAAGAAGGTCGATAATAAGGGACACATCTGCATTGTCTCCTCAAACCTGCTCGCCTTTGAATATGAAGTGTGAGGATATAATTGGACAATAATAACGTTTAACAATTCTGTAGCTCTTTACAACTTCCAAGGACTATAAAACATTCACTGATTAATCCTCTCAGCACCCCAGTGAGGAAGGCAAGTTACCTCTGCCACGTACATCTTCCTGGCAAGTCAGGATTGTGCCCTGCAGTGCATCATCCAGCACTTACTCCACAGTCAAATAGATCTCACCTTGAAGGAAGATGCAGGCTTTTTAATCTTGTTTTTATGGCTTTTTTAGGATATTCACCTGAAACTACTCATTCCATAAAAATAGGAAAAGGTTATTCACATGGAAACTTACTACAGGCAGCTTAAAATATGGGCTAAAGTGTTCTTGCTTAAAACATTTATGCCTGATAAGGAAAAACGATGGAATCATGTACTACAGAAAATAAAAAGTAAGAAACAAGTGCAGATTAAGATGAGTAGAAATAATATGTCAGTGATACCCATGTCACCAAAAACGAGAAGATTGATGATCTGTGTGACTGAAAGGAAGCAAGTGGGCGGTAAGAGCAGAAAAGGGCTGTCAACCATGAAGATAATGTTACAAGGACCCACGCTTGAGATTTTCAAAGCTGGATAAAGAAGTAAGTCACACAGTTCTAAGTCAAATTAGTAGCATTTGCATGTAACTCAAGTCAAAATTGCACATGGGGAGAGATTTTTGCATAAAACATAGTGCCACATGGAGACACGGAGTATTCACAATGGACAGCATCAAGTAGAGACGGCAGATGCTGTAGGTGACTAGAGGGCAAATATCCAAATTAAGATGTCTTTGCTGTGTCCTTTTCCCATTCAAACTGACCAGATGAATGAACCCATTCAAAAATGGTTGAATCTGCCCCATTTAATCTGCTGTAATAGAAGCAAAAAAATCCCCCAATCCTGATAAAAAGTGTGGGAGATGACTGTCTTTCCCAGCTTGTCCACCTTCGCTTCAACTCTGTTCTGACACCAGTGCCATTTTAAAAATGCAGCCAGTGGGTAAACATGGGTGAGTGGAGTCAATCTAGTTCTAATTTGGACACTCTAGTGTCACACAGTGTAAATACTGAAGAGATGATTATACCTGTGATTACATTTGTCAGCGCATCAGGGCTCCTCGGTCTCCTCATTGTACAGACCTTAAAGCCGTAAGGACTTCTCCATGCTAGCTCTTGTATGAAAGCATCTTATTCTTCTTTCTCTTTCCTCCATTTCTGTTGAAACCTTTAGGAGAAGTTGTCCAGTGTTTGAAGGCCAGGGTGACAGTTATTTTGAGAGCTTTGAGTCTAGTTTACAGAATTCAAGGAAAATAGGCAGAAATTTATTAAACCAGTAAAAAGGTTATAAAATGCATACATTTGACTGCTTTCCCCAGCTTTTGTAACTGAATTGTCTCGGACCGCAGCCCCCAGTTTTGATTAGAGACATAATATAAATATTCAATAATAACACCTGTAATAAAAATGGGCAACGTAGCTCCACCCTGTCCTTCAGGAAAATTCTATTCCACTAAACGACTGCAAAGTAGCCCCAATTTCAAGTGCCTCTGCTTCAATCTTCAGCATATTTCTTAGGAAGATTAGAATATTCTCTCCTGTTCTGTGATGAATTAACTGTGTTTGCTCATATTTTTTGAGGGGGGCAGGGGGGAATTACCATATCACTGTATGCACAAGAGATCAAATGTATGATTAAAAATATTTATAATACTGATGCGGAAAAGAATGATATGTTAAACAGATAAGCTTATAATAATGCATGTCTTCGCCATAAAATTTAATTTATCCCTTGGGCAGGGCATAAACTTTGCTCAAGAACAACATGTTTTCCATCTATAGATTGCAGAGCTAAACTGCTTAATTTTACAGCAAATTGATCACTGCTGTAATATTTCAGGAGCAAAATGATCTTCAACAGTCAGTTCAGTTTCAAAAGCCAAAATTTATAGTTCTGCTTCTGATTTAGTGATAAGGTTTTTTAACGTATTGGGCATTTCATCACTTTCTATCGGGAGTCAGCGTTGAACCAACAAAGAAATATTTTTTGAAATCAACAACAACAACAACAACAATAAAAAAAGGAACATAAATAACATGCATCCGACTGACAGAAGAGTTTAATATTCCCTTCATACCGGTAGGAAATTACTCAGATTCCTGTCCTTGTAAACATGTGTCCTGGCCCATACGGGAGCTGGGCTGCACTGCCGCGTGGGTGGAATCACGCCGGCTCCGGCGCCCCACTGCTTTCCCGAGCGCTGAGGAAACGATTTCGTTTCTGTTCCCAAGTGGCTAAACTTCATTTTACCCAATGCAAATAAAATTTAGTAGATCTAAAGTTGTTTGACACTTTTGATATGTTTAAAATAAATGTAGAGAGATTTAATGATGTGAAAGTTCATGACTCAGTAAAGATTGCTCCCTAGCTGGGGTCTTAGGATAGACACCTATAAAATCAAATTATTATAATCACAGGAGTCACAAGAAAAAAGTAGGCCCTGCTGAGCTCTATTCACAGAGTTTTTGCATTCATTATGCTCCTTCTAGTTATGAAACAAAGGGACGAGGTAGGCTGAAATCTCAGAAGGTTTTATCAAGTAATTCTCTGCAGCAGCATTTTGTGATTACTACAGTGAATTTTTAGAAATCCAATTCATATGCCAAGAGAAAAAGAAAAAGAAATGTCTTCTTCATTATCTCAGTGCAGTAGGAAATGCTCTCTTCTGAACGAAATTATGGACACTGCAAAAATAAAAGTAAATGAGGGTGACAGCACTGGAACGGGCTGCTCAGGGGAGTGGTGGAATCTCTCTCTCTCTGGAGATGTTTGAAACCCACTTGCATATGTTCCTTTGCAACGTGATCTAGGTGCTCCTGCTCTGGCAGGGGGATTGGACTAGGTGATCTTTCGAGGTCCCTTCCATTCCCTAATGTTCTGTGATTCTGTGATTCCGTGGTTATATTTATTGTGTTAATCAGAGTGGGCTGTTCAGCTACGTCTGGGAAAAATATCCAACCTAAAGGCATTATGCATGATGGTCAGGTTTTAAAAGGCTGACTCCCACTGGCTGATGCTCTGTGTGATTTAGAAGAGAAACAGCTTTAAAAATCCTTCTTAAATATACGTATGACCCCCATCCGTTTGGTTACATAACCAGCAATGCTGTTATATTGGTCACCTTCTGGTGAGTGGCACATGTGTGCACTCAGGAGAACAAGTCTATGGCTGTTCTGTAATGAAGAAGATTATTTCCCAGAGCTGCTATTGCCATTCTGCACGTATCTGCCCACTGACCTGGGACACACGGAGTGGAGACACAATAATTAGGGCATTTGCTTTGGCCTGATACTCCTTTGGAGGCTTAACAGGTAAAACAGCTCTGTGCACAGTGCAGGGTGTGATGGTATATTTTTCACATTTGTGCTTCATAATAAAAAACAAGAGGAAGGAAAGGATCAAATGTCAGAATTTTTTTGTGAGAAAAATAATAATGATGGGTGCATATTTCACCTGCGATTATTTACAACTGGAGTTTAGGTCAGGGAGATGGCTAAATCCATGCTGGAAGCTCACAGCCAGCAATGCAGACGCTTTGTCTGGCCTCAGCCTGTTTGGCTCAATGGGATTATGCTGGGGAAGAAGACGCCAAGCACTCTGGCTCGCTGTAAAACTCAGGGAAAAGACTTCAGCTACAGGCTCAACTGATTTAAATGCACATATCCTTCTTCAGACAGTTACACCCATTAGTTGGCCGAGCATGCAAACCCTCCTCACATTTCTGCTAATAAGCACTTACTCAAATAGTTTAGAAACATGGGTCCATACCTGCAGTGTGTGTAGCTTTACTGAGAATAGAGGATAAAAGGTGATTTACGTTAGCTGATATTCCAAATGAATTTTCTGAGACTCAAAATTCAGCTTTGAAATTACATGCAAGATTTCTAATGGGAGAATGCACTAGAGGTTGTCAATCTTCTTTTAATTACAGAGTTAAGTATGGGAAATCCTTTACCAATCAGTTGCAATTAAAGAAGAACTGTCTGTGGGCAATTTAGTGGATTTGGTTTACTTCACATCATCTTTCTCAGGTGGTTTTCACATAAAATTTCTTCTGTGGGTTTTTAAGTTGTGCCTGAGACCCCATCAGCTCTCCTGTAACTGGCTGCTACAGAAATCCATAGTAAGAGACAGCCTGAACTAGTGTAAAACCTGGGCTACATTCAAATTAACTGTCCCCCCACACACTCAGAATTGCCCATTTACAAGTAGCCTCACCAAAAACATTGGTGGCCACAAACCACATGCAGTCGTTACACCTGTCAGTGAATGTCCAGGAAAATACTGCAATGAATATTTGCATTTTTAATGACTGTGTCTGCACCCAAATCTCAAAGTGAAAAGCAGGTGACATTGCTTCATGTTGAGCCCAGAACCTGCAACACAAAGTCCAGGCTTTTATGAGAACGCGTTTGTGTTTGCCTAGTAGGGTTGTGAACCCTGAGCAAACAATTCAGTGAACCATATCGCAGTTTTGAAAGTGCCATCCCAAACCCAGTTTCCTATCAGAAATGTTTTCTGTGTTGAAACAGCAGTAAGTACAGGGTTAGCTCCCCTTTCTCTTTTCCTGCTCCTCCGCTTCTGTGCATTTCCTGGGCTCTTCAGTGCCCTCCTGCTGTATTTCAGGCTGTGCACTCTCCTCGCCTGAAATCCTCTCTGTCTGTATCTGTCTTATTATTCCCTCTAAACTTTCTTTGTTACCTGCTCTGTCTCCTATTATTTCTCCTGTGTCATCAAAAAGTGACTCCGTACAGTCTGCCAATTAGCCTTTGTCTGTCAGCACATTCATCAGCATCCTGAAGAGTGATGGTGAATGGCAGAGCATGGAAGCGCCATTTGATATGCAGCTGTGTGTCCTTGCACAGAGATACATCACTGCTGATCGAGCGCGAGCATGTGGCTCAGATTTCCCAGAGACAAAACTTCTCCTCAAGAAGCAGGTAACACACGATTACTATCAAATGAAGTAAAACTGAGTGGAACGAGAAGCTGTTTCCAAATTAAAAGCTAAGCGCACAGAACTTTTCCGTGTGTAGAACAGGCTGTTATGAGTATGGACCTCCTGTGTGTGCAGAGTGAAAGAGCCTGACATAGGTATTTCCAGGAAACAAAGAGAATTAACGGTGTGATGTGATACTACATACCTGCAAGTGAGTAATGCAAATAAAGCTGCTTCTCCACTTGTTAAGGGAAAAAGAATACGACTTTGGTATTTGGCACTGCATTCTTTTGTGGCAATGTGTAAGTATGCATTATTCAAAATTCAAATATTAATGATCACATAAATATTCTATCATCTTGGCTATTACTTTCAGAACAAACATTTTAATTTTAAGATGTCATATTTGTAAAAGCTGTATTTTGAGTAAGAAAGCGAGAGAGGAAGAAAGAGGCAGACCCTTTCAAAGGTGTCTTGGTGTCGTGCCATGGTGTCTGTGCTTAGTAAATACGTGGTACATTCACATTTCCTTTAGCTCTACAGTGTTCATCTGCTTAAACATTTACAGTGCTATTATTGAAAAAAAAAAAGGAAGTATAGGAAGAAATATAAAGAAAATGCCTAAGTGCATTTTGGGATGAATTAAATTGTGTGTCTAAAAGAGCATTCTATTTTAGGTGGAATTAGATTTATGAGGCTGGGTATACATGTGTAAGCATCAGAGCAAACTTCCAGGGCATGTATGACCAGAGCAGTGGGTTACACAAGTAGCCTATAAAACCATACCCTCCTATCAATACATCTTTCCTAAGGGACATCTCCAAATTAATCAGAAAGCAAAGCAATAATTTATAAAATACTAAGTGCAAATGAGGGGTTTGACTTGTCTAGACAGCCTGGATCAGATTTTCAAAGCAAAAGAATATGAAAAACATATTCATGCCAAAAGTCAGCTTTGTATATGCAAATGGATATTTATTACAAATGCTGCAAGTGGATTTCCAGATATTATTTAAAAATCAGCCTGCCAGATCTGAACAAGCTGGATTTTCCAAGAACTCCACACATGCCCTTGCGGGAAGGTTCCCAGAAGAGCTCAGTACTGGTATCACCATGGGGTGGGATCTATGAAGTTTGAAAAGGAGGATTTTTACTTATTTAATTAAACAGAAACAAAGTACTTATGGAAATCTTGAGTTGCTTGTGAGCGCTAAACATATAGAAACTGGCCCTAAGCTGTTTTGAAAATTTGCATGATAGTCTTACCTCTGTTAATATCTGTTGATCCTGAGCAGTTCCCAGGCTGCCTGAGGAATGTAGATTTTTGTGATGGGGCCTTAAATCCTCTGAGGGTCTGGAGCACCTGGTGAGCATCACTCCACCACTTTCTTGTGAAACACATCTAGTGCCCAGGTGCACAAACCTGCGTGGTACAGAGAGACACCAGTCTAGGGCTTCTCTTGGAAGGTCTTTAATCATTTGCATTGTTCTTGCCTTCTGCTACCAGACTCTGTGTGTGTGTGAATATAGGCTGCAGCTTTGCCACCAGCATGGGCGAGCAGTGGCATGCTCCCTGCCAGCAATGGAGTAGCTGTCCTGCATTTCATCACCAAGGGCCTGTGACTAGTCCTAAGGACTCTTCCTGGGCTCTGAGGTGCAGAGGCAGCCCCTGCCTTTATAACTGTCTTGACAATACAGCATGAAAGTCATTAGTGTGGAAGACACTGATGTGATGTAATCTTTAAAGATACAATCTGCATTCTCACTTGATGTTTAGAAATCATTCAGCTTCAACATCTTGTTTTATTACAGCTTTTTTGATCAACATCCAGTTGATGGAACCCTTAGCATCACCATTTCCTCATGGTGGGATGCAGCGCTCTCGGAGAGGAAGAGGCCATTTTAAGAATCTTCACAGTGTCTCTGATTTTGAAAAGAGTTGGGGTTTGGCTGGATGTACAAAAGGTTCCCTCATTAGTGGACTTACCTGTCACAGTGATAAACAGGGGTACTTACAATCATTTGTATGCACAGAGGCAAGAAATTGCTTCTAATACTGTTGAAAAGATTGAAAAGTCGATCTCAGGAAGGCTTCCAGGGGGGCTGGGAACTCTTTAGGAACCAAGATGTCTGGAGAAAGACGTATTGGAAGAAGATGTTATGGCAGCCTACACATGTAGAGAACACTCGTGCTTGGGTGACCACAGCAGGCACAACAGGCTGGGCATAAAGCTGGTGTTTGGCACATGGCTCTGCCTTTGGCAGTGTGGAGCTGGGACAAGCCCAGGAGCTGTGGGAAGCTCCTGCAAGTTCCCTGAGGGCTTGATATCACAGAATCACAGAACAGTAGGGATTGGAAGGGACCCAAAAAGATCATCTAGTCCAACCCCCCTGCCACAGCAAGATCACCTAGATCCAGTCACATAAGAACATGTCCAGGCAGGTTTTAAATGTGTCCAGAGAAGGAGACTCTATGATGTCCCTGGGCAGCCCGTTCCAGTGCTGTGTCACCCTCACGGTGAAGAAGTTCCTTCTAATATTGATGTGGAACCTCCTGTGTTCCAGTTCACACCCATTACCCCGTGTCCTATCACTGGGTGCCCCTGAGCAGAGCCTGTCTCCATCCTCCTGACATGCACCCTTCACATATTTATAAACATTAATGGGGTCACTCTTTAGTCTCCGTTTCTCCAAGCTAAAGAGACCCAGCTCCCTCAGCCTTTCCTCATCAAGTTGCTGTTCCACTCCATCATCTTTGTGGCTCTGTGCTGAACTCTCTCAAACAGTTCTGTCCCCTTCTTCAACTGAGTGGCCCAGAACCACTTCCCTGCCTCATTCTTTTTGGATAAAGTGCAAGTCCCTTTGCAGTGGGGATCAGCCCCAAAACTGTGTTCAGTTTGCCTTGAGTGAGCACCCAGGCTGCACGCAGGCCATGAAAGCCAGCGACCGAGGGAAATGGTGAACCTTTCTGTTCTTGCCTGCCTCTCATCTTGTCATGCTTTTTGACAGGTTTGTGTTAATTATCTATCATTCTGTGCCTTCCTGTTTGCCCATGGTAGGGGGTTTGTGTGTATGATGCCATATTTTATGTTGCTGACCACATTTCTGTTTCTTCAGCCTACCTTACATCACCTACCAACCCTTGGCAGAAATCCTCTTCATCCTGCTGCTTAGCAGGATTAAGGAATGCCTCTTGTATCTGTTCTCCAGAGAAGTGTTCGTTAGTGTCCTCTGTAAAATGAGTGACAGCAGGAGGTTTTTATTGCTTGACACTGCCTTGCTAAAACTAGGCTTTAAGCTTGCAGGAATAATTCTTCAGCCAGTGGGGCTGACTTCTTGTTCATGCTGTTAGCATCTGAAACTGCTGCTGACCAAATGGTGCTCAACAGGGTCACACCTCAAGGATGCAATTCATTTTCTTTATAATTACTGTTCTGTTCTCAGAGCCTGGACAGTTGCTTTAAAGACAGTTTATCCACAGGTTCAATAAAACCACTCAAAACCACTGAAGAATTAACCTTCAGAAATGCTGAGTGACCACGGGCAGGATGAGGAGCTCCAGCTCTCCTAGTGGGTTGCTGCTATTAGCATCTCTTTGGTAGTTAACACCAAATCTACCCAGCACAGCAGGATGCTGAGAGAAGTACAGTGGTCACCACATCCTCTAACTGATTTACAAGCCTGAAATTTGTATGAAGATTGCTGTAGTCTGCTTTAGGAGCACAAACTGCTGCCTCAGTCTGCTCAACGCTAGTCAGGGAAATGGAAAGTTTGAGAACATTTCTGGCGGTATTTCAGCCCCAAATGACACTTGTGGGGAGTGGCTGCTGCTGGGAGCTTTCATTCACATCCGAAGCAGAAGCAAGAAATAAAGTCCTTCCACTTGCAAATCTCTCAAAATCAGAATCCTCCAGGGTGGGTTTTGATTGGGTCACTTGGACCAGACTCACATATTCAAAAGTCTTTGAGACTGATTATCAGGTTTGACCCTTCCAGTGTCTCCTGTAATTCTGATGCTGTTGGCTTCTTCTGGACCAGGTGCTTCATCAGTTTTCTCCACAGCAGGCAGCATACAATTCTGCCTTATGTCCTACCTTTGTGTTTTCATCTCCTGTAATTCCTTCTGATACATTTCACCACGCGATCTTCAGATAGGATTTGTATTTGCTCTTGGGCTATTTCCACTGTCCTACATATGTCAGTAACTTTCTGCAGAGTCAGACTGTCTTCCCTGAAGAATTTTCTTTTGTCATCACTTCTGAGCCCCACTGCAGTCGCTGCCCCTGTTAATTCCTTTAAAAGGAAGTTCATTGCTGTGTCACCAGCAGGTCTGTGTTACACTGGTGATCCTCCACGTGCTGCTTACGCCTTCCTCTCACACATCATCTAAAACATAGTTCCTGGACACAGAAAAGCATGAGACTCCATGGGTGATAGGTGACATACGTTGATACAGAGTAAGATCTTAATATTCGATTGTCTGGTTATTTGTGCACCTCCATGGAGATGCTCTTTATTAAATATGTAGATACCAAGTGTTTGATATAATAGCTGCTATTTTCCTTACTCCTCAAAATAAGTAAATGCATTGCATTCTTTAAGCATCTCCGAGCACCTGCTTTTTCAGCCTAGAAGGGTAACACAGTACATTATAAAGGGAGATTTTCATAGACACAAATGGGAATTAAGTGTCCAATTCAATTGACTCTTAATTGGAGTTGAACAAGTACAAAGCTTTTGAAGAACTCCGCTACACTGAACCTCTTAATTCAGCCTGAACCTGTGCGTCGATGAAAATCCCGACTCCAAGGCAGCAGAAGGGAAAGGTTTGCTTTTGCTCCAGTAGCCACGTTATCATTCGTGAAATGTCCAAGGAGTTTTGTCTTAGTAAAGTTCAGGTCTGCCCGAGAAATAAACTTACTCTAATTTTTCACCTTAGGTCAAATAATATTAAAATGTTTGAATTAAGTTTAGCAGGAAAGTCAAACATTTGTCTCTCTTTTAGCAAATAACTTATGTCCCATTCAAATATGATTTCCTATTAGTGAATATGTATCTGTTGCTCAATGGAAATGAAAAGTCTGTTACGTAAAGTAGGGATATTCTGAGTAAAAACAAATCCAGGTGATACTGTTACACATTACACGCACCCAACTAAAATCCTATTGTTGATTTAAATAATTAAACAAATTTGGTAACATTTCCCAAGTGTTTTTGATCTGTAATGTTCTCTAGGTGACCCTGCTCTGGCGGGGGGATTGGACTAGATGATCTTTCAAGGTTCCTTCCAATCCCTAATGTTCTGTGATTCTGTGATAAACCTTTCATACACCAGAAAGGCAGATATCAAACCCAAACCTGTTGCTGGGCAGGAGCCAAACAAAGGGCAGTACATTGTGCGTGCTCTGGTGATGAAAAGATGACCATTATTTTAGACATTCTTGCTGAAGTTACAGAAGATCTCCTAAAATGAGGATAATGCAGAAACACATTTTTCTCAAGGTTTTCTCTCCCTGTTCTCTCAAACCCTTCACATGTCACAGCATTATTTTAAGACAGCTTCATGTTTGTGTTCATTTCTATTTGTTACCTCAGGTGGTGGTGCAGTGGGTGGTTATCAGGTGCTGAGTTCAGTCCCTGGGAAAAAAAGCAGTCCTCCCTGGGCTGACAACTTGCCTGGCATCTGCACATGTACATCAAATGCATATTTTACTTTCTTCCTTTGTATTCCACGTATAGTGTGGCAGATAAGACTAGACAAATGCACTTTCCGTGATAAAGACTCGCAGGATGCTTTGGGGTGGAAAGGATATTTGGTGATGGTATCTTGCATAGCTTGTCCCCTCTGCACCATGGCAGGATTGATTGCTTTATCACTAAATGATCCCTGATGGATGAGTATTGGGTCTAGGCATCAGTTAAAAGTGGGATGATAATTCAGTTTTACTGATGCCACTGAAAGGGGAAGTTAATCTATTAAATTGTTTAGAAGTTTTACAATTTCTCGTAAAGTGTTTAAAACAGAGCTTCTCAACCTTTGCCACTGGATGACCCACTACTCTTTCTTCTTATCGTCCTTTTTCTCCATGCATATAGCATGAAATTAACCTGGTGACCTTCAGTATAGCATGGGGGAAGGCAAGGTGATTTCACCCTGTTAAGAACATAAAGGACCTCATATACACATCAAGTAGAAATGGAGAGATTTGTTGTAATGGTTACAAATTATAGGGCTAGTAATCTGAGGTGGTTTGTGTCAGACCTAACATCTGGCCTTGGACAACACCTCTGTGGGATTGAGATCTTGGATCCTTGCCTGGATCTGAGCGTGCTCCCAGGTTTGCTCTCATCTAAATGAGGTTCTTCCACGACACCTCCGCATGCATGCCTTGAATGGGTATTAACACTCTTTGGCAAGGCATGCTCAGGGCACAGAAACACAGAATCACAGAATATTAGGGATTGGAAGGGACCTCGAAAGGTCATTCAGTCCAATCCTCCAGGGAAGGAGACTCTGCAACCCCCTTGTGCAGCCCGTTCAAGCACTCTGCGTAGAAGTTCTGTCTCATATTGATGTGGAACCTCCTATGTTCCAGCTCACACCCATTTCCTCTTGTCCTATCATTGTATGGCTCCATCCTCCTGACACCCACCCTTCACATATTTATAAACATTAATGAGGTGACCCCTCAGTCTCCTTTTTTTCAAGCTGAAGACACCCAGCTCCCCTCAGCCTTTCCTCATCAGGGAGATACTCCACTCTCTGCATCATCTTTATGGCTCTGCGCTGGACTCTCTTCTGCAGTCCTTCTGGAATGGAGAGCCCCAGAACTCCAAGTACACAATATTTCAGATGCAGTCTCAACAGTGGAGCTTACTCCTCTGCACCCAGAATCATCTATCTGAGTACCTGACTGAGCTGACAGGATGGTGCATGAGGTGACAGAGTCCCTCTATCTCAGTCCAGCTCTCCTGCAAGAGGGAGGAACCAAGTGAAAACTGGAACTTTTGGGGACAGTTTCCTCCCCAGATGATGTTGCTGTGTTACCTGAAAAGCAATGCTTGTGTGAAGTCACCCCAGCCCTAGAACGAGGCGGCACGGGGATAGATGGATGCAAATGAGAGAAAATTACAATACAAGAAATTAATATTTGACGGGTGCAAGTATATGCACATAAATATAAATACATTTCTATCTCAAATCAAATGGTTTTTCCCCAGAGTCAGTGAGCTGCATTTGCTGCTAGGGTTGTGCCATCACTTGTGGAGATGAGTGCAGAGCCCCTCAAATCACAGGACAGCCTCTTACCCATGCTGATGCCTAATGTTACCCTCACTGTGTCTGATGGTGACTGGGAAGGTCTCTGGAAGCTCAGCAGAGGGAAAAGCTAGAGGATGGAATTACAACGTGATGGGAAAAGACGAAGCTACAGAAGAAAGGGAAGGGATATGATCAGCATGGTACGTTTCTACGCCAGAAATCGCACAGGATGAAGCTGCTTTGAATAATGCAGCTGACAACAGTCATGAAGAAAATTTGCCAGTGCTGGGCTCCACCCCAGAGTATCCAATTTAGTTCTTATCTGACATAACTGCAAACATTCATTTGAAATGGGCCAGGGATGAGATTAATCAGAAATTCAGTTCTGCTGGGAAGATAGTTGGTTCAAGATCATGAGGGTTGCCTGAGAAAAGTTATCTGATTCACCAGCAAGTTACCAGATTGCTGTTTCCCCTATTAACCAGCTTAGAAAGGTGTGCAGAGGAGATGAAAACTGAGTAATGAATCACAGAATCACAGAACATTAGGGATTGGAAGGGACCTCAAAAGATCATCTAGTCCAATCCCCCTGCCCCAGACCAAGTCACACAGCAACATGTCCAGGCGGGTTTTAAACGTTTCCAGAGGAGAGGACTCCGATAAACATACCAGCCAAAGAGTTGACTAATGATGAGACGATGCAGCAGAGGATGGACTGCTCAGACAGATAATGGTCACAAACCAAAGCTCCTCTGTGGATAGTTTGTCCTCTTAATGAGCTGAGCAGGCCTTATCTAACTGAGTGCTTAGTTATCACTAGCCATGCAGGAATTAAGTCAATTAATAGAACTATCTGGGTATTTTTTTGCCTGAACAGGTTTCTCACTGGAACTTGCTGATTATTCAAACCAATTTATCGTGTGGAAATGTGTCAATTTTGAATAAGTGTTTGTCAAGTAGATTTCTTGACTTTCAAGGAGGTTTTCTGGTTGAAAGTGAACTTCAGAATCAATGGTAGGTAAGATGGTTACCAGCAATAGACATACGAATCCAGATGCCTCCCTGATGCTTGTTAAAATTCATTTCTTGTAGGTTCTTTCACTGAGTAAACAGGGAGAACAATTACTAGATATGAGAACATTTTAGGTTTTTCTTCCAGCACAGAAAACATCAGGCCTTTGCACTCTCTGTGCCCGTTCTGGTTGCACCGCAGTGGGGGGCAACTGCTGTCTGTCTGTCCATTCTCTCCTTCTCCTTCCTAAATCTCACTGCCCTCTCTGGGCTGTCAGACCATCAAACAGCCACTTTTGCAAGTTCAGAAAACAAAATCAGTAACAAATCTCTTTTTTGCCAGGTCAAGCAGAAGCCTGGTGCTGTTATTCCCTCTTGGCAGGTGGGGAGGTGTGCTAATGGATCCAGGAGATCGCAGCGCTGCGTTAGCTGTGAATAACGCTTTGTCCATCAGCGTGCGCCGGTCAGATGGGCGGGAGGTGGGCAACACCCCCTCATTCATAGAATCGTGAGGGATCGGAAGGGACCTCGAAGGACCGTCTAGTCCAATCCCCCTACCACAGTAGGATCACCTAGACCAAGTCGCACAGAAACACATCCAGGCAAGTTTTAAATGTCTTCAGAGAAGGAGACTCCACAACCCTCCTGGACAGCCAGCTCATTGCACTGGTTTCAACACCAGCCACCAACAGATACAGTTGCCCTTTCTATCTTTGCACTGGGCAACACACGGGTGAATAATTGTGAATAAATTTTAACAAATCAGCGCTTGGGAATGCATTTCTGCTGTTTCCAGTGATGAAGACACAGAGGGATCGTGTCCTCCTCCCCCAGACATGGACTTCCTTCTTAAGTGGAACCAGATAGCACTGGTCCATTCTCACGGGCATCGCTAAACCTCGTGCACGTGCAGGTGAATGCTGCCCTGGAGGATATCTTCTTAAATCTGAGCTTGTTAAATTGACACAAGCAGGACAGTCTTTTGGAATGGTAATTTTGCTTTCTGAACTAGCAGTTATTTGATCTCCATATCAATACTTACACACAGATCATCAATACACTGGGGAAAACATGTGTGGGATCTTTGGAAACCATTTTTAAGCAGCGATAACAAAATCAGAATGATGGTCACTATTCAGGCAGTAAACACACCTTTCCTTCAGAGTAAATATACTGGGAAAATAAATTAAAAATAGAGAAAAATAAAGAAAAATAAAGAAAAAATACCTGCCAGCTCAAAGACTTAATTAATCCTTTGCAGATTACTCAGAAGGAATCAATAGAAAGGATCATAAATACATCTAGGGAAGAAGATATGGTTCAGATAAAGCAAAACTCTTGACGGCAACTTTGCCTCAAACTGAGCAGAACCTTTTTCAAGGTTCAGAAAATTTGAACACTTTTTTCAGGAGGTGAATAAAATTTCTGCTGTTTCTTTGCTCCCTGACTCAAGTGGAGATTTTAAACACTATGATGAGCAAAGTGTTGTAAGTAACAGAGAACATGAAAGGACATCAAAGGTTCGGGGAATGAGGGAAGAGTCTGAGATTCAAAAGATCTGGGTTCAGTGTGAAGCACTATCCCTGAGCCACTTAGAGAGTGGACAGAATAATTCATTACCGAAATCTTAATTTCCGTTTCAGCTTGTATTCATTTAGAGCATAAGAGAGGCTGGCTGCAGAGAGCAGTGCTTACAACTGTTGTAACAAAACAACAATAATAGTAATTGCTATTCTTTGTCTCCGTGTGACAATCCTAATTGTATTCTCAGGTTTAGAGGGTTATCTTCTCTGTACATAGAGCTACACAATTACTCAGTAGACTTGCAGATTAAGTGCCCAGCTCATTCCTACGTGCTCTGACACTTGCCCACGCTCAGATCAGATAAACACTTGTAAAATTCTGACTCAGCAAACATTCAGAGTTAGGAGTTTTAACTCGTGTCTGAACCCATAAACCCTTTGAGTTTTCCCCCTAGAATCAAAGGAGCATTGAAAAGCTGCTGCTGTTCAGGATTCGTTTGGTTGAGAGCTGCAAGGTACAGAGCTTGGTACTTACACACCAGACATGCTTGTGCTCCCAAGGAAGCCAGCCCTTCAATTTGCTGGTTTCACTGACTGAACATCCCCCGTTCAGTGCTGGCGGGGCGTCTGGGCTGCACTTGTGCCTCTTTCCTGGCATCACGGTCTGAGAAACAGAAAATACAGCACCGAATTGTCATTTTTGCTCAGGGTATGAATATTTCACTTGCAGGGAATACAAGGCACCTGGGACATCCTCGCAGGAGTCCCCGGGGAGCGCAGGTGTGTGCTCACGGCACGCATGCCATTAGAGGGCAGCCAACGCTGCTTCCAGTCGCCTCCTGGATCATCTGTTTCTCTGCCATGTTTAATAGGCTTTGTCTGGTTCAGGGCAAACCCCATTAGGCATGAAAGGCAGAGCTATGTAAAGGAACTTGCACTGACAGCCTGTTAAATGAGTAAGATTCTGCAGGGTAGTGGGATTCAGCTGTTTTGGAAAAAATACACACCCGCACGGACACGCTGTATGTTTTTTCTCAGTATGAAAATAGGATCTCGGTTTTCTGAGTGTATTCTTAGCTGCATTCTGCTGTCACCCCTTGCTGACGGTGCAATTGCTGGTTGCTCTGTGTTGACCCAGCCACACGAAATAATACTCCCGTGGCATTGTGAAACACGTAATTCTTGTTGCCGTGCCTTCTGCCTCTTTGATTTTACAGAATGCTATTAACGCATTAAAAAATACTCCTGGAGTTGCAGCAATTAATTGGGAAAGTGGCCAGTTGTACCCCCGAGCACACCCTTGCACATGCAGGAGTTCAGCCTCTTCCGGAGGGCCAGCGCAGTCTTCCTGTGCCACCTGGCAGCTCGAGTCCATGCCTTTGCACCATCCCAGGCCATTCCATCCACGATCGTCAGGCTCACGTGTTTGGTATGGGATAGGAGTGTGGGAACCAAAGTAAAACCCTACGGTTACAGATGGGCAGTGTAAATAATTTAAGCATCACATGCTGGTGATGCGATTATAAGGCAGCTTTTGCACTTGTGGCTCCTTTACAAGAATGGTTTTCCTTTTTCCCCCCTCACTTAAACCCACGGATACAGGAAACTCAGTTCTTGCTGAGCTTTTCTGTTCAGTGAATGGGATGAGTGTGTTTGAGTCTGGCCACAACTCCCAGTGACAGTGAAAGGCTCGAGAAAAAGGGTCCTTTAAGTGCATTTCTGTTTTTACAGATCTTGTCACCGGCACTGCACGTAGCTGCTGTAGTTAAGATTAGGACTGCAATTATTTTTTGCTGACTCTGTCAGTTTGAGCTTTTCCAGCAGAATTTCTCTAGAGGGCAGTAAGGACTCAAAGCTGCCTCAGTATAAAAATACATACATATATATATATATTTATTTTGTGGAGATGACAGATCATCTTTGCACAGCAGTAAAGGTTACAAGAGTGGGTGCACATGCTGCAGTGTAGGGTAGAACAGCCAAAAGCACATAAAGCACACTGTACACTCTTCCTTCTCATAACATCACCCCGACTGATATCTCATTGCACATTTGCATCCTAAACGCCTTCAAGTAGTCTCCTTTTAATCTTGATAAGAAAGGGCCTTTTTTGTTAGGGAAGATTCAGTTCAGTTTAGCGGAGGTATAATAACAGGGAAGAGTAAGTCAAGGATCCAAGCGAACAGCAGGATTAGAGTCTGTGTGCTTGTTCCAACAGACATATTCCTTAGAACCCCCCCGTCTCTGCCATTTCCGTTCCTATGATTTCATGGTGGTGTATTTTAAACAAGGNGCCTTTGCTTAACACCCTGCAGGGCTGAGACTAAAACTGTGTCTTTGGCTTCTACCTACTACTTACAGAAAGCTGAGGATACCAAACCCAGGCCTAGGTCCAAATACAGTGTATGTGGGCATTCTCTGACTCCAAAATGTTATTTGACTACGGCAAACAGAAGAATACTGTAATACCTGTTATGCAGGATACAACACCTGCTGGGTTTTCACAAATTACAAATGGATATACTGGGAAGAAAGGCACAAGACCTTGAGAAATAAGAAAACCAGCAACAGTTTTGGAGCTCTCTTGCATCATCCCCTTCTTCTCTGCACATTTGAAAGTGATGCACTGAGGGCACCAGAGGAGATTGAATTCCTTTTGACACCTTATAAATCACATCTATCACTTAGGAAAACTGAGTGTAATGAGTTCCACACAACTGCTGTTGATAAGAGTTCATAGCCCTTTCCTCCTTGTCTTGCCCCTACATCTAGTTTTGAAGCTTCCAGAAAAATAGATGAATGCATCAGGTTTTGCAGGTTAGGATCTTCTAGCTTTGCTGCCAGCCTGTAACCTCTGAGCATGAACAACCTCAGCCAGGAGAGTGAGGGTAAAGGGCTCCGTGCATGTTATTTTCAGTCACGTGCCCACTGTGCTGCAGCAGTGGCCTGTGTTGGTAGGCTGAAGGTAGCCCTAGCCGCACATGGAGTCATTTGTGTGTTCACTACTGTCCTAATGAGATACAAGCTTCTGTTTCTTATGTCCAGATGAGCTGAACAGCAGGATTAGAGTCTGTGTGCTCGTTCCAACAGACATATTCCTTAGAATCCCCCATCTCTGCCATTTCCATTCCTATGATTTCATGGTGGTGTATTTTAAACAAGGAGGGGTTCTGGAAGTATTTTAGAAAGATCTTCCCGTACAGACTAAAGCTTTCTACTGTGCCTGCTGAAGTTCAGCTGGCCACAATATAAAGAAAGGAGCGTGCATGCTGGGTATAGATAGAGGAAGCTCAGGTTTTGCCTTCCTTTTACTTAATGCCCCTAATTTAGCAGAGTGGAACATCCAGAGTAAGAGACTTGGATACAGTCAAGCAAACTAAGGTTCATTCAGGACACACCAAAGTCCTTGCAGAAAGACAGGTGGCCAGAGAACTCTGGCTAGCAACAATTATATCATGGCCAATACTTGATAACAAAGTGCCCTTACTTAAATCCAAAATTGAAGCCATTTATTGTACTTGGTGGTACCACGAATCACAAAAGATCTTTGAGTTGTTCAGTGGTATTTTTAGTTAACAAAATGCAGGCTCTCTCAATTTCAACGTGATAACCATTTCCTACTGATGTTCAATACAGCAGGTGTGGTTAAATGTGAGCCGTGCTGCTGTCAGCCAGATGCAGGCAGGCTCACGTTTCTGCAGGTGTCTGTTTTGTCCTAATAATGAGACATAAAGCTCAGAGGTGAGAGGTGTAATCAGACATAAAACTCTGACATCCCAGCTGTTTACAGTGCCTAACCAAAAGAGTTGAACCCTAAAATTTGAATTCTCCACGATGTGCTGATTTGGAGACCCTAATGGAAATGTGATTTACAATCCAGTAATTCAGGGGAGCCAATGGATTGACCTCTGTTGCATCAATGAGGTTCCTCAAATTAACTTGCTAAGCAGTTTGCAAAGGCAACTGCTACTGCTAGCAAATGTTTATTATTTTGCAAGGTACATGTAGAAGAAAAGGCCTGTGTCCATCCCTTCCTTTCTCACCTTTACTGTGTTCCAATACAAACTCCCTCCATCCAGCAGCATCTCCAGACTGCTCAATTACTTCTTAACTACTTGCCCAACTCCTTGACTTGTCAGATCTCTCCAGGGACCACGTGGCTGAATGCTCAATGCACAGTCAGGTCCTGAGTGGAGCTGCTGAAGGATCTCCAGTCACTGATCGTGGCTCTGTGCCCTGGGCAGGCGCTCAACCTGCAGCTGAGGCAAGGGCTCTGTCTAGGAAACAGGGAGCTGCCTCTGCACATCACATCCGAGTGGTTCACACACCAGCCGTACTATGCTATCATGTTTTGAGAACTTCAGACGTATATCATCATCAACATATGTGCAAGTGTGATGCCAAAAATTAAAGTCTGGGGCAAAAATACCAGTGGGGCACTTTAAATAAACAACCGAGACACAACTTTTCAAAACAAGCAGTTCAAACAGCAAATTGAAATGTTAGGAGCAACGTGAGAGCAGGCTAGATTTTATTGTAAGATTATGTTTTTTTAAATTTAGAATCTGAAGACGTTCATACTTGAATATATTTAAATAATTACTCTGTAAAATATTCATCCTACAATCTGTATTCTTGCTTTTCAGGTGTCTTAGCATCTAACAAATCTGTATTCCTGACCTTAAAAAGTATGTTTCTTGCCTGAAACAAATTTAAACAATAATGTAAGATGCCATAAAACTTGAAACCTCCTATGTCAAGTCAAGAGGAGATTTGTTCAATAAAATTTCCTCCATATTTGCAAGAGGTTTTGTAGTTCTCTAGCTCAGCTTCACCCAGCATTTTCACCTGAGACCTCCTCTCTTTCCTCTCACTGGCCAAGTGTCCTCTCTCAGTGTGGCAAGCACATTGTAGGTGTGGGTTGACAGCCATATTTTAAAGCTCCCAGTTCCTTTCAAACTCAGTAATCTGTCAGTTTTGCTGGTGTGATTGTTTTCACACCACTTGCAGAACCACACTGAAGATCTGATCTCATGTAAAATCATCCAGTCTAAATCAGCAGTCTCTCACTAACAGAAAGGCACTAGTGGAAACGTGTCCATTTTTCATTACATTCGGTACTAGAAATGACATTGGGAGCAGTTTCCTCACCCATGGGCAGGTCTAGAACTTTCCCCTAGTCAATACAGACAGAACAGACACTCTTCTAGGATTTTCACTGAAAAATGGGTCATAGCCTTGTGGTTTGGTCCTCACCAGGGCACCCAAAGTAGCAACAACACCCCTCAGTTCAAGGACACAGAACTGCTAGAGAGTCCAATGCAGAGCCACAAAGATGGTGAAGGGAGAGGAACATCTCCCTGATGAGGAAAGGCTGCGGGAGCTGGGTCTTTTTAGCTTGAAAAAAAGGAGACTGAGGGGTGACCTCATTAATGTTTTAAATTTGTGAAGGGTGGGTGTCAGGAGGACGAAACCAGGCTCCTCTCAGTGGCATCTAATGATAGGACAAGGGGCACTGAGTGAACGTTGGAACACAGGAGGTTCCACATAGATACGAGAAGGAACTTCTTCCCAGTGAGGGTGACAGAGCGCTGGGATGGGCTGCCCAGGGGTGTTGTGGAGTCTCTTTCTATGGAGATGTTTATAACCCACCTGGATAATTTTCAGGTGTGACTTGATCTAGGTGATCCTGCTGTGGCGGGGGGATTGCAGTGGATGATCTTTCGAGGTCCCTTCCAATCTCTAATGTTCTGTGATTCTGTGAACACAACAGTGAAAAAATCCTCTTCCCTTTTCACCAAACACAAAAAGCACACAGTGATCATGGTTGTGTGTTTGTATCAGAAATATTCAGAGAACTTTCAGTCCCCCGTTAGGTTATTAGGTCTGAGCAGCGAGGCTCATAACTAGGGTTAGAAGTACCCCTCCAAAAGAGAAATATCCACCTAAAATAGATCTATTTCAAAGGCAGTGGTGCAAGAGGAATTGCTGTTTGGGGTCCTCAGTATAATTCAAACCGCACTGTCTTCCAGAAAAAGCTTTTAGTTAAGGGGCTGTGATTTTAAGAGGGCTTTATACCCCATATGTGCACTATGGATCGTGGAACTAGGAAGCAGTAAAAGTGGAGTACAGCTAGTATACCAGAGACTGACAGCATTATGACTTTTATCAGTTGTGTGAGAAATAAGTCCAGTCTTAGTGAGACAGTTAAGCTAATATGGCCATACTCCTGTGCTACTGATTTATGGCACACAGTCCACCCTATAAAGCAATTGTTTAGAAACCAAGGGCTTGAAAACCCTTGTTCGGACAAGTAGTCCTTGTTCTCAAGTTCCACTGAACTTCCTTTGCTCAGCCAGAGCAGTCCCCAAGAAAAGCCCCAGACAGGTAAGCAGACTGTGAGAGTCCCGAGCCAACAAACACACAGCCTTACATGTCCTAGGGTAGTCCAGATTGACTCGCAGAAGCACTGTAAAACAATAAGCCAAACATTATGAGTTCATCATCTGGAAGAGACACGAACCAGCAGAGCAGACCTGGACCAGCTCATTCTTGGCTCTACTGATGACATCTTCTATAGCTCCTGGCACAGCTCCCCCACCTCTGTAACTGCATAGGTAAAGCTGTTTTGCAAAGCTCCTTTATACCAGTAAATGAAAAACATCTAGATGCCGAGTGCTTTTGAGATGAAAAGCGTTTTCCTGGGCTGTTCCGAATCAGTGGGAAATCCATATTGGACACCACTCCTGGAATGTTATTGCAGTGGCACTTTTACAGCAAGAGTGCTTTCCTCCAAAAATATAAAGGCTTGAAAGCATAAAGTAGATCAAGTTTAGTGGCTGGGGATCAGTCAGTTACTCAATGTTACTGCAGTTAGGAGGAGGTGAAGGGAAGATGGGTGATTTCACTGAGGTACCTACGGGGAGATGTGTGCCAGGATTCAAGGCTGGTGATTCATAAGCTGTTCGTCAGTAGCTGTTAAATATCTGCTTTTTGCCAACGCTCGCTGTTTCAGTCTGCCAAAGATACTGGATAAACAGTTGCTGTAAAAAATTTATAGTTTCTCTGGGGAAAACAAAAGCTTTTTGTGGCATAATACAACATCATAAATTAAAACTTTTTTAAAATTAAGAAGTTACATCATGTTTTGATGTAATGTGATGTGGCAGGTCACACTTTTAATTTTAATAAGCTTAAAAAAGAGAGAGAGAGCGATTGAGATTTGGGAATATAAATTTTGCTTCTGAACCTGTAACATCTCTTGTTGGAGGTTAGCGAAGCAGGTTCGCCTCTGCCATCTGGGTTCAAGCCTTATTTCAGGAAAGCAATTTGAAATGATGCTGGAGGTATCAGCATCAGTTAACGAACTGAATTTCCACTCCACAAACCTTCCAGGAAATTGCCTGACAGCATTAACACTTGCACAGTGTTTGTCATACCTGGGTAGTGCTGTGCTTCAAAAAGCACTGCCATCTCCAGGTTACCTTTTCTGAAGCATCCTGGACCTTTCAGGTATCTTCAGCTTTAAAAATTCCAGGATGGGAGATCCAGGACTGTAATTCAGTGGCAGTTACAGTAAGAGCCCACTGATTTTGGGAAAAATTGGAGGGCTCCAAGTGCAGGTCTGAAGAGTCAGTTCTTAAACAGAAGCTTCTCACTTTGGAATTTAAAACTGAAGTCCGTTCAGGTTTGCAATCACTTGAAGATGCTCATCTTTGGCACCATAAGAGTATGACAGAGATCAGAATTCACACATCCTTCAACTGATGTGAGGTTTCAGCAAGTCTAACACTGCAGTTACATACAGAAAAGTCTCCCTACCTTATGAACAATGAACCTGGCTCCTCTTTTCTGGAAAAAGAAATAAATTGTTATGAATCAGCTACCACTGAAGTGATATCGGCCTTGACTTGCACCATTGGTCACTGCTGTGAGAAATGTGAAGCATCAGGCAGATTACAGGGCTACACAAAGTAATCACTTACTCAGCATTTCACCACACCAATGGTATTCATTTGGCTATCAGCTCGGTCACTGAAAGGTGTGGTCTGAATCACCCTGCATTTATTGAGTCATGTCTGACACGACTTTACTAGATGACCATGGCTACGTTCTCGTTTCCCTGGACTGCTCTCACCAGATGTGGCTCCTGGAGGGAGACTGCCCTCAACCCACACTGGCTTTGGCGGCAGAGGGATCCTGGAGCTCTCGCTGCCTCCCTTGGCAGAAACTTGGCACTTTCTGGAGGAGTCTTGCATAAGCCTTGGGAGAACAGAATAGGAAATGACTACTGTAACATGGTCCAGTAACACGGTTTATTTCAAGCCACTCAGACAACAACCTCACCCTCCACTACCTGAGGTAATTGGTTTGGGGCTGTTTAGGGCACTTGCCTTTCATTCTCCTTGCTGATTTCTCTTTTCAGTCTTCTTATTTATTATCCTAATAGTTCATTTTTCCACTCCAACTCTCATGTTTATATTTTTAATTATATTCAGAATAGAGGAGAAAGGGTGACCCATTGTCCACATAAGTGATATCTAGTCTATGACTTGACTGACAGGAGGTACCATTAGAATAAGCATCCCTTCTCTGACTGAGACTATCTGTGTTAACATTTCTGTTCTCTGGGCTTTCCATTTGATCTTACAGAGCTGTAAATTATGAGTGACTCCATCAAAGTCAGAAGCATTACTCCAGTGCTAAGATGGTGTAGGGCAGCTCAGACGCAGGCTTTCAGGATTGCAGATGTCTCTAGGGCTCCTCGCCTCTTCTCACAGTCAGTCAGTCAGTCAGGTATGTGGTCAGAGTAAACTGGCAAGAGTACCTGATACACGAGCTTCTCACAAGGATCACTGCCTTGAATTTCTTGAACATCAGGTTCATGCTGGTGTTTGAACTTGGCTATGGAGACAGACGTATATGGAACACTCTAAGTCATATAAGGGCAGTATCGAAACACAATAAAAGGTAAAGAAAACCTGTGAAATACATGGAGCATGTCTCCTTGGGGTAAAACTCATCTTTCAATTCAGAACTAACATGGAAAGTCAACTGCTGGACACAAAGTCTGGCATAACCAGCTGAAAACAACAGGCCTACATTAAATATTAACCAAGTTAAACTGTGAGCAGGAAAACTAATTTGCCTTCAGTTCCACAATTTTACTTTCCCGTTCTATGACTGGTTTCTGTGCCGGTAGTTCCTTTACATGAGACAAAAGCTAGGAATGTGATGGAGAAGGCTGAACTGCTAGAAGGGGGCTTTGTGAGAAGGCAGGAGTAGTGAACAGTTTTGATCCATGGGAGAACAAATGTGCTCACTGGGAATAAAGTTTATGAAACTCAATTCAGGAGGTAGAAAACCACAAGGAGACCAAAACTTGCCTGACCAGCCTAACTGACAGAACACAGAGTAAGTTGCTGTCGAAATCTGTATGTAGGGAAAGTGAGGAAGGTCAGAGGTGGGGGAGTGCTTAAGTCTCTTTGTAACTTAAAAACAGAATAAAGGTTTTTAAGAAGTTCATACTTCGTATTCTCTTAGATAATGAGAGCATAAAAATGTCTGGTTCTCATCTTTTTTACACTTCTGTAAAATTAGGATCAACTCAACAAGTTAATGGAGTTACATAGGTTTAAATCTGGCATAAGTGAGATAAGAAACAGGCCCATCAGTTCATTAAGGACTTCATTAACTGTGACTGGAACATCTTGCAGAGCCTGTGTTTCAGCAAATAAAAACCTGTGTTTGAGGCCACAGGAAGGTATCTGCAGGCCTTGATGTGTCTGCATGGAAGCAGCTGCCTATTTTAAAGTCAAGAGCTAGAGGGCTCTGTGTAGTTGCATCTGGGAGCGGGTGGGTAGTGTGTTTGCACAGCGCTTGTGCATTGCAGGACTTGTGCGTGCAACAAGATAGATGCGCACACAGGTGGGTCTGTCCTGCCATCAGTCAGAAACTGAGCAGGGAAAAATATGCAGATATCCATTTAATTAGACTTTGGGATAACTTCCTGGCTTGAAGAATTAGCCTGTTTGTGTTTATCTCATTAATCCGTAAGTTAAATATATAACTACCTTCCACCATCGTGTGTTTTCTGCCGAGGAATACGCTTCTGGTCTTATGATGTGGCTCAACCCACTCTGTACCAATTTTACTCAAACATCAAAATAAATGTACATTAAAAAATCCATCCACAGGAAGGATCTGAATAGCAAAGGAACAAGCAGCTCCCTCAAAAACTTTATTCCCCGGCATGATTGATGGGCTCCATTACTCCAACTTTGCTGTTTGATCAAGTGGTAAATCGTGTAAATATACCCTGTGCGAGTGTCAGAGCAGTTCTGAAGAAGTGAAAATTTTTGTTTAAGTTATAGGTCAAGCAGCAATTTCCCAGAACAACTCCTAATGAAAGCAAAGATTTTCTCCCTTTTAAGCACACATCAGACCAATCTAATTTACTGGGGAGAGAATTCACTTTAGCGCAGAAGGACAATCCAGACGTACACACCACTTACGTCCTTGTTAAGAGAGAATTGGGATAAGTGGGACTAAGTGGGTGCATAGATCTTAAGCTTGTCCCACTCAATAGGATGAATTTTACCCTTAATAAGAAGTATCACTGGAGCATCAGTGTTGTCTAGATTCTTCTGAGGACCATTAACACACAGACGAGTTTCACCATAAAGATGTAGCTGGAAGTGTAAATTAATCAAGATCTGTTTCACTAGTTATGTACTTACTGCTTCTCACTGGTAATCTCTGGACTCTGTTATGTCTTGTCCAAATTATGCTGAGAAAAAGGGTTTGAACTCCTTTCTGTCAGTACTTCATGGGATCGTCTTATGTGTTTCCACTCAAGTTCTGCTGAATCTTTATCACAAGGAAATCCAGAAGATGATTTGGTCTGTGTGCAAGCTGCTGCTTCTGTCCATGGGAAGGTCTGCTTCAGTGGACTAGATGACAGAGGAAGGCAAATGAAGTTCAGACACACAGATTGGATGCAGGCTCTCAAAGCAAACTAGTCACAGTTTCAGTAATCAGGGCAGGATGGATGGTGGCAACATTCAGCCCAGGAAGGATTTAAACATATGGCTGAGGTAGCACCAGCGGACAGCTTGCCTGGGTTTTTCAAGCTGCCCTGACTTTAGACAGCACCACCACACATGTAGAAGGCCCGTGTAGAGCCTCCTTCCCTGGAGATGTTTAAAATCCACCTGGATATGTTCCTGTGTGACTTGATCTAGGTGATCCTGCTGTAGCAGGGGGATTGGACTAGATGATCTTTCCAGTCCCTAATGTTCTGTGATTCTGTGATTCACTGATTCCCAAAGTACGTGTAGTACTCCCATGGGTGCAAATCTCTTGAACTGGATTTCAGAACTGCAGCTCTGCGGTGGAGAACGTTACCAGAAAACCAGTAACATCAGCTGTAGGTTGCCACACCTTCATCCTGGAGAGGAGGAATGAAAGGCCTTCAGAGCTGGCTGCAGATAAATGCTAACAACACTTCTCAAAGTGTATGGACTGACTGCTCCTCTCAACTTGTTTGCATTTCTGAGTCCTAGATATGGTCACTCCCATCATTTCATTGCCGATCTTCATGCCTCAGAGGGATAAGAAAAGAAAATAACTACCCTGAGCAGCCTCTGAGGAAATTTCATTAGATGTTCATAAGTAGGTGACTTGAATTGCTGATAAAACTTGGAAGATTCCCTGTTCCTGTTTTATTATCTCATTTTTTTCCCCCAGCTTGACCCCAAATCAATCTCCTCTCTCATTCAAAAAGCCTCATTGTCCCAGGGAAATGTAAATGATACCTCTGTGTGAGAGTTACTGATTTTGGCTCATGGCCCTGGTGTCGTTTCATTGCTTTGTACATCAAGAAAACGTCCCCTGACACAGGCATTGGTTTACCTTAGCTGGAGTGACTCATCATTTTCCCACAATTAAATTTTTGAGCTCTAATGCAAAGCAGACTTATCTGCTTTGACAGGACAGTACAGAATAAACAGAAAAGACTAAATTTGTATTGGCAGCTACCACTGCGCTGCAGTTATGAGTAATACAGCATAACTAGAAAGGACACCGGGAAATCAAAATAGATTCTAGTTGCTGGAGAACTAAAAAAGAAGAAATAGCTGTTGATCCCCAGCAACTGCCTGTTTAGTTATCAAGACAGTGGCTGGGAACAGCAGCAAAAACTGCTTCCAGTCTTTTTCTCTTGTCTATACATATATTTTACATTCTTGGCTTTTTTATCTCCTTAAAATAAGATAAGCAACTGTGGCTAATTTCTCTGTGTGCTCAGAGGGGGAAAAAATATCCTGAGAGTTTGGACCACTGCTCAGACATGCCAATTTCCTCCAGCCTGTGCTTTCCTCACTCAGCCCAGCGCTTCCCACAGAGATTCCCATCTGCACAGCTCTCCTTTCCCACTACCAACGTGGGATGCTCGGATGTGTGACCCGCAGGCAGCTACCCCAGCAGAGAAGCTACACAACTCCAGTGGGTCCAGGAGGCCTTTTAGTACACAGGTTTAAATTAAAATTTAGTTTGTTCTGGCTGCCTCCAGATGTCACAGATGCTTTCTTGCCATGTGAGAGGGGACATCCATCGCACCTGGAAACACTAGCTGAGGTGTGGCAAGAGGAGGGAACTAAATGTGTACCCGAAAAATGGGTCCAATCTCACCATGGAGATACTTGGTTGAGGAAAAGGAAATAATTAATGAACTCAACGCCTTCAAAAGAAGGATCTTCAGTAATTGTTTTCTAACTGAGAAAAGAACATGCACTGAAGTCAGGTGGGCTTAATTCCACCAAGGCCGTGGGTGCAGTGTGTCTGAGTGGCTGGCTGGCAGTAAACCAGTCAATTGGAAGTACTGGCATATGGATACATGGAATAGGCTTTCCGGGGAGGTGGTTGGGTTGCCACCCCTGGATGTGTTTAAAGATCACAGTATCACGGTAATGATAAGGTTGGAAAAGACCTTAAAGATCGTCCAGTCCAACCTATCGTTTGGATAAGGTGTTGAGGGATCTGGTTTAGGGGTGAACTTGTAAGGTAGGGTAGATGGTTGGACTCGATGATCCTGGGGGTCTTTTCCAACCAGTGCTTCTGTGACCTTTGGGTTATGCTAGTCACACATTGCTCCAGATTTGCGTGTGTGGTTCCTGTGTCTGCAGAGGCAGATCAACAAGCGGTGTGAACAGAACTCGTTGGCACACGCTGAAGCAAATTAGAGCACAATTACATACAGTTAAAAATTTGGATTCTAAACCTTTGTACACTTCTGTTGTGATATTTTGTAATTGCTAATTACAACAGTATCTGTGCAGGGTACGTAATTCAACGTGACAAGTGTTTTTAGCAGCAGGTGAGTAAGATCAGTTATTGAAACAGCAAAATTATTGTCAACATTGAGAAAATTAGACAAAAATGCAAGACCCAAAGAGCCTCATTCAGATCAGATATAGCACAAGCTGGAGTAAACACAGAAAAGTGTTAACTTTACATGTCAATAATTAATTTAAATAGTTTATAAGAGAACAGAATGGCTTGGCATGGTTTGGGCTTTTCAGCATCATAAACGGCGTCGTAACACCATACAGCTCTGCTCAGATATTTATACTTTGGAGCACACACCTATTGTACTCTCTGTTTAAATCGGAAACCCTTGATCATGAATATACCAGACACAAATTTCTCACTCTAAAAGCTGAGTGGCTTGTGCTGATACAGAAAAAGAGATGTGAAATCTGATTTCTGCCTGGATTACATCCAGCCTTGCTTTTGGTCCTTAAGCAGCAATCAGCATCCTTCAAAACTAACACAAGCCCTCATCATAGACTCTCCATCATGTGAGAAAAGTGGTATCTGGAGAAAGCTCTAAGCAGCTTCGGTCACACAGTGGGAATGCAAGTTTTAACCTTTATGTCAGCACTGGGTTCCTTGGGACCTTGCTCTGATAGTTGTTGTATGAACCAGATGAGATACGTCAATAATGTCCAGTGTCATCTGTATGCAAGGAAGAGTTCTCTAGAGAAAGATGAATGGATGTGGCTCTGTGCCAGTGTGTTTTTGAACTGCCACGGAGAGGTCTTCACTTTTAATTAATTTTTAAATACAAAATATCAAGGACATGATATCCTTAATGAGAAATAAAGGACCATCTTCCATTTTTCTTCTCTCCCAACATGAAATAATGGCTGCTGGATGTAATGCAAGAGCAGCTCTGTGTGTATGTATTTCCATGTAATATAATATAACAGGATATAGATGTGACCAGGTCAGCACATGTCCTGCAGGAACTATGGTTTGAGATTTGCTTCACAGAACACCATAAAGTGATCAGACAATTTTAGGCTTTCACATTCATTCTGGACCTGGGTCTGCAGTAGAAACAATGATCAGTGCAGACTCTCAGGGTAGATTGTAAGTTCTGCCTTTCTTTGCAGCAATCTTACTATTAAAAGCAAGGATATAACAAAGTAGAAAGGATTAATGTAAGGGGTCCCTGTCTTGCTTAGGTTTTACATAATGCTGGGCACTTAAGACCTGTTATCCTTCAGTCCGTCAAGACAGCGACTGTGTCAGTTTGCTCCTCATAAATAAATTCCTGATAAACTGACCATCTCCTTAGAACAGAAGGACTTTTTAACAGATTAGAGCCCTTTTGATCTGTTTGCTCCTTGTCATGCTGAAACACCTGTATAATTCTGGCTGGAGTCTGGAAAGAGTATTTCACAGCTCATAGTTCATGCGTTGTTTCTTAACCCCCTGCCCTGTTTACCAGAAGTAGTTTTATCTGGATTCTTTGGTGCTGACTCCCTACTTATTTCCTAGCAGCCAGTTAATAAATAAAAGTTTCATACACGTGTATGTTTCATACGTGCACAGCAAATACAGTCGCACAGCAAATACAGTCGCACACCAAATACAGTCGCACGGCAAATAGTCACACAGCAAATACAGTCGCACGGCAAATACAGTCGCACGGCAAATACAGTCGCACAGCAAATACAGTCGCACAGCAAATACAGTCGCACAGCAAATACAGTCGCACAGCAAATAGTCCCACAGCAAATACAGTCACACAGCAAATAGTCACACAGCAAATACAGTCGCACAGCAAATACAGTCGCACACCAAATACAGTCGCACGGCAAATAGTCACACAGCAAATACAGTCGCACGGCAAATACAGTCGCACGGCAAATACAGTCGCACAGCAAATAGTCACACAGCAAATACAGTTGCACGGCAAATACAGTCGCACAGCACGCCTTCGTGCCCAAACTCAGCCACACGAGCGCTCATAAATTAATGCCATGGTCCCTTGTCCTTCACATTTTTGTTTTCACTTTAAGATTCTTTCTTAATAAGGAATAATGAGCACCAACACCCAGTTATTCAGTAAACCAAAGCATATAAGCAATTAAATTAAATTAAATTAAATTAGCACAGCCAAGCAAACAAAGCAGTAATCATTCAAGTTCTCTATTTAGGCTGCAGCCATAATGATAGACTGAAGAATAACAATACATTCCAGTAAAGACAATTAGAACTAAATTTGTATTTTTTTCTCAAGCCTGCAACACTAAGGGAGTCCTAATTTTTGTCACAAAAGATTCCTTTTAAGCAGTTTGTGCCTCTCACTTCAAAATATGACAAATCCCAGACAGAACTGGTCTTTTATAAGCTTCATGTTACTGGAGTGGATTGAGCATTATTTTCTCCACACAGTTTTAGCTCCTAACCTCCTGGGAGGCTCCACCACTGTCCTTGAATATACTAAAACAAGGGTTGGCCAGTCCAGAATGGTAAAGGATGAAGGCTTTAGAGAATAGTCTTGGGTCAAGAATTATTATTGCTAGAGGCCTCCAAAATCTAGTTATGGGTTTCAGCAAACCCTGTGGGCTCTTATGATAATGCTTTCCTGCAGTGTTATTGTTATATGGCATTAAATCAGTCAGATTCATGAGCAACAAGAGGTCAATGTCTGATTGAAATTCATAAGGTCAAAAAGGAAACTAAAAATCAATTTATAAGATATGAAGATTTAGGTTCAAACTATATCCATGAGCAATAAAATTTCACATCCATAAATGTAAGAAATCAGTTATTAAACTTGAGGGGGGGAAGAAGACTTATTAAGTTTTACACACACATAAGGCAGCTAACACATAATTTTATCAGACATTACTGAAATCCTATGTGTAATATAAGAGATGATGGGCTAAAATGCTAAATGGTTTAGCACTAAATTATTAAGTGATGTATCCCCAAGGTACTAAAAAGATAAGAAATGCAGAGCAGGTGTCTCTGCCACCAAATCTTCATGACTAGTTTAAGTTTTTCCCCACGTGAGAATTTCCTCCACGGGAACCTTTTCCCACGTGAGCTTTTTCCCATACAAGGCTTTTCCCTGTGTGAGCCTGTTCCCACACAAGGCTTTTCCCAAGCGAGGTTCTATTCCAGCATGTGGTTTGCTTCCATGTGTGTGTCTACCACATAAGGTTTTTCCCCATGCAAATTTTTGCTCGTGAGTTTTTTCTTAATGCAAGTTTTTGCACCATGAGTATCCCCCTCACGAGATTTTCCCTTGCAAATTTTCACCCGTGTGAACAGCTCTCCCTATACGAGTTTTTCCCTGTGAATTTTTTTCTCCTTATGCCAGAAATACGGCTTCTAACACATCTTTCTCTTAAAACAAATATGCCTCAAATCAATTTACATGCAACCAGTGAACAGACGATTGATCTGCCTGATCCCTCCCAATCCTGCCTGATTTAAGTAGCTAATGAGATCAACGTCCTGATGCTACATCTACTGTTAAACTTAAGAGTTAGATCCATAAGTCTTTTAAAGAATAAATTTTCTTTGAAAGGTGAGCTGTGACCCTAAGGCTCAAAACTCAGGGGGTTTTAATATCTTTTGGGAAATGATTTGCAAAGGTTGTGTTTGTGACCCCCCTAACCCCAGATGCTGCCTAAGCATCACAGCACTACACAGACAAACAGCAGTAAGACTGAAACAGAAGAGACTCAGGAACTGCCAATGCCATTCCCAAGGATGTTCCTGCAACAGCCTATGGAGCACAGTTTGAAGGTGCTCAGTGATGACCTGGCAGTCCTAGGTTGAATATTTAGCTTAATGACCTTAAAGGTCTCTTCCAACTAAGAGGTTCTGTGTTTCTCTGAAGGGAACTGGCTTCCTGTGGATGAGAATATTGAAGGACCCCAGCAAATTTTGCTGAACTTCTCAAAGCTGCTAGTGATTCAGCATTGCTGCCTTCATTTAGATCATTTTTTGTAGTGTGCACTGGAACATGGAAATCTTCTCATTGATTCCTTGTCATTTTTCCACACATGCTGTAGCTATGAAGTTATCACACCCCACCGAATGCACGTTCACATTTACCCTGCTGTAAGCTGGTGAAATAGGCATTTACGCCACAGACCCCAGCTGCTGAGTTAGTTACTACATGAAGCATAATAGGGGTTGTAGTACTGACAAGCAGACCACTACAGCCACTTAAAACATTTTCACTGATTTTTTTCCTAAAAGAAGGTATCTATTTCTGAACAGCTTCCTCTTCTATCAGGGTTCCTGATAACACGGTTCAGCCGAGCTTGCTGGCTGGGACTTTTCTCACTTACGGTCATGTGGAGTTGGCTTTTTTCCTCAGATTCCTTCCTAAATTTTTTGTGTGTGAGCTTTATCCTCACAGGTAGTTGTACCACCAGCGTGATGATTTTACATTCACTGAACATCACAGAATCACAGAACATTAGGGATTGGAAGGGACCTCAAAAGATCATCCAGTCCAATCCCCTACCACAGCAGGATCACCTAGATCCAGTTGCACAGGAAGATATCCAGGTGAATTTGAAACATCTCCAGAGAAGGAGACTCCAGGACTGCCCTGGGCAGTTTATTCCAGAGCTCTGTCACCCTCACTGTGAAGAAGTTCCTTCTCCTATTGATGTGGAACCTCCTGTGTTCCAGCTCACACCCACTACCCCTTGTCCTATCACTAGATGCCACTGAGCAGAGCCTGGCTCCATCCTCCTGACACCCACCTTTCATGTATTTATCAACATTAATAAAGTCACCCATCCATCTCATGCAGCTACTTTCAAAATTCTCAAGTACATTGCACTGAAGTATCAAGTGATAGGGTTTTTGGGTAGATTGTTAATTTTAGTTTTTACATGGAGAAAATTAAACCCTAAACTATGTAACGTCTGCTGTGGAGAAAAGTTAATAGCTAGTAGAACACCATGCAAATTCAACTTTTGTTTTGCCTGAGAAGAACACCTTGTTTCTATGCTCTCATTTTGAACTCAAAAAAGTTCTCACTATTTGGATTTTGTTAGAACATTGTAGTAATTTTTACTTTCAAAAGAATGTTGAATGTTGAATGAGATTTTCCTATGAATAGAATCACAAAATCACAAAAGGTTAGGGATTTGAAAGGATCTTGGAAGATCATTCAGTCCAATCCCCCTGCCACAGCAGGATCACTTAGACCAAGTCACGCAGGAACAAGTCCAGGTGGGTTTTAAACATCTCCAAAGAAGGAGACTCCACAATCCTCCTGTGCAGCCTATTCCAGCCCTCACTGTGCATTTCCTTCTCAGGCTGATGTAGAACCTCCTATGTTCCAGCCCACACCCGTTGCCCTTTGTCCTATCATTGGATGCCACTGAGAAGAGCACAAAGAGATTTTTCTAAAAGGATCTCTGAGATGATATCAACTTACAAGTAAGTCATAAAAGAGCTCATTCCCTCTTATTTAAGCTCATTGGTGTGGCCAAATGAGTGAAAAAAGAAGTCTTGCCTGTGTAATGAAAGGCCAAAGCACAAAACTGCACTTTAGAGGCAAAATAGTCATATTTTTGCTGTATGAAAGCCTCATGTCAGAGTGACTAAAAGCTTCTACCTGACAGAGAAGTGCTCACATGTATATTATATAAATAAAAATAATCCTGTTAAGTGTTAGCTCCCTGTAGAACAGAAATGAAACTCCAGAGTATCGGAGTTAGTGTGGTACTTACACGCAAGTAAATAATGTAGGAGGAACAGCAGCCTCGCCCCAGTAGGGATGAGAATTATTGCAGGTGCTCCTACCTCTTCTGAAATGAAAACACAATTTTATTAAAATCACATAGTGATCAGTGCAGATTCACGTTAAGACAACCAGTGTAAAACTGTAGTATTGGAGACAACTGTGGTTACTGTAAGTCTAGTCAGCGCGTTGCTCAAGAATGCTTTTTCCTTTTCCTATTAATTTGCTAGTGGTCCCAGCCCTGGATCTGCTCTTTGGCTTTAAAGCGGAAAGCAAGCAGGGTGGTGGTGATGTCCTCTGTCCTCTCCTACGTACATCCCCTCCTACGTAATGGCTGTGCTTGCTGACACAGTGCTGCTCAAAATGCAAGTCGGTCTCTTGCTACATCCTGCCTTAAATGATGAAAAATGACTGAACTCCCCCTCCCCTGCTTCAAAAACTGTCCTCATTTCCCCCTGTAGCAATTCACTCACTTGTCTGCTTCCCTTCAGCTCTTCACCCAGTGTTTCCACACTTGCTGGCTCTGCAAGGGCAGGCTCAAGGGCAGCTGTGAGATGGGGTAGCTGGGTGTGGGTGCAGGATCGCTTAGCCCTTGCTTCCAGCCAGTCAAGAGAGTGTTTGCCAGACTTGGTTGGAGCTGGCTCTGCCCCAGTGCAGCCACCTGCATCTGCCCTTGGAGGAGGAGGCAGAGTGAACCGAGGTTTATTTCAAGGGAAGCGCAGAGGGAGCTGCTAACCTCAGGAGCACCAGCTACTCTCCAAATCCCACAGTAATATTTGTTCTTTTCAGTTATTCTCCTGTTTTCTTCTATGATGGTTTCTGTCGTCCTTCAGACAGAGTAGGGATGCAGTTCAAGCTTTGGAAAGATTCCAGGCTGAAGTCTGACACAGAACCCCTTGACAATTGCTTTCTAGTCTTCAGTTGAACATTAATTTTACACCAGTGTTCAGACCTCTTCTAGTTCATGTTCACTCACTATCCTACCAGAAGTGGGTAGGATTTGCATCCTCTTATTTGTCAATGGTTGTTTTACTTGGCTTAGCTCCTTCTTACGTCTGCTACCTGCTCTCCAGCTACTCAAACTTAGTCACTTGTCTGATCAGGACTTTTGTCTTTTTTTTGGATATTAACTTTTGCATCTCCTCCATTCAGCACAGAACTCACTACCTGCCGTGGTTGTACCAAGAAACTGTCAAGCTAAGGTATGTAAGCCAAGAATGGAAGTAGGATGTGACTTTTAGCTCTTCATGGAGGAAAAGGTTTAACAACGTGCACTTTGTGCACTCTGTAGACTCAGAAGGCAAATAAGCCTGTCGGTATTGTGTTCATAATGATGTTTGGGGTTAGGCCATGACATTTAGAGCTGGATGTATTACAGCACCATTTAAGATTCAGCTTTCATACACCTCCAATCTCTTCGTATTTGAGCCTCTTTCTTCAAAACATACTGCTTCTATGAGACTGAAGAATCTGATCATGTTTAATCTTGGGGAACTCAGTTAAGCCAGTACCTAATCTTTCTCTAACCTCACCTTTATTCTTTCTTGTTCAGCTTTCACTTTTTCCTGTCCAGATCTTTGATTCCTGTTAGTAAACCATAGATGGAAACTGGGCAGGCTGGTCACAGAATCACAGAAACACATCACATAGGGATTGGAAGAGACCTTAAAGATCTTCTAGTTCAATCCACCTGCCACAGAAGGACCTCCTAGATCAAGTCACACAGGAACATACCCAGGCGGGTTTTAAATGTCTCCAGGGAAGGAGACTCCATAACCTCCCCTGGCAGCCCCTTCCAGTGCTCTGTCACCCTCACCACGAAGAAGTTCCTTCTGATATTTCTGTGGAATATCCTATGTTCTAGCTCACACCCGTTACCCCTTGCCCTATCATTAGATGACACTGAGCAGAGCCTGGCTCCATCCTCCTGACACCCACCCTTCACATACTTATAAACATTAATGAGGTCACCCCTCAGTCTCCNAGATTCAGCTTTCATACACCTCCAATCTCTTTGTATTTGAGCCTCTCTCTTCAAAACATACTGCTTCTATGAGACTGAAGAATCTGATCCCCATGTTTAATCTTGGGGAACTCAGTTAAGCCAGTACCTAATCTTTCTCTAACCTCACCTTTATTCTTTCTTGTTCAGCTTTCACTTTTTCCTGTCCAGATCTTTGATTCCTGTTAGTAAACCATAGATGGAAACTGGGCAGGCTGGTCACAGAATCACAGAAACACATCACATAGGGATTGGAAGAGACCTTAAAGATCTTCTAGTTCAATCCACCTGCCACAGAAGGACCTCCTAGATCAAGTCACACAGGAACATACCCAGGCGGGTTTTAAATGTCTCCAGGGAAGGAGACTCCATAACCTCCCCTGGCAGCCCCTTCCAGTGCTCTGTCACCCTCACCACGAAGAAGTTCCTTCTGATATTTCTGTGGAATATCCTATGTTCTAGCTCACACCCGTTACCCCTTGCCCTATCATTAGATGACACTGAGCAGAGCCTGGCTCCATCCTCCTGACACCCACCCTTCACATACTTATAAACATTAATGAGGTCACCCCTCAGTCTCCTTTTTTCCAAGCTCAAGAGACCCAGTTTTCTCAGCCTTTCCTCATCAGGGAGATGCTCCACTCCCTTTATCATCTTTGTGGCTCTGCACTGGACACTCTTGAGCTGAGAGGCCCAGAGCTAGACACAATAGTCCAGATGTGGTCTTACCAGGGCACCATGGAGTGGGAGAAGAACATCTCTTGATCTGCTAACCTTCCTCTCTTTTGATCCACCCCAGGATGCCATTGGACCATGGAAATAAAAACAGTGCCCAGGGCTTGTGCAGACCTTTGGCCAAGTCTGGGCTCATCTCTAACAAGGGAGCAACTTTCCCAGGCCAGGGTACCATCTGCATTTGCACTGTATCTTTGAAAATGGCACATTGCTGCGAGCACCAGCGCGATGATTTAAGTGAGCTAAATAAAGACATCTTAATGTCAAAAAAGTAAGAGGAACACGAGGAATACCAGCAGAGATTTAAGACAGACTGCAAATTAAAGGGCACAGTATAGAGGCTGATGATGTTTAAGGGTAAAAAAAAAACCATGCAGAAAGCACACTTTATGTCTCACCTGCTTGAGAAGAAGCAGGAAACCTTCCTTGGATCTAAGACGTTGAACTTCACTGCAAAGTCTTTCTGAGCCAAACATTTGGGCTAGATGACTAGTCCAAATTTGGACTAGATTGGACTAGATGATCTTTCAAGGTCCCTTCCAATCCCTAATGAGTCTATGATTCTATGATTTCATGAGTTTCCATTGAAATAAAGTACTTGCCTTCGCTTTGGTGGATACCAGGGTGGGTCCAGACACAAACACCAGACAAATTCAGAATTCCTCTTTGTGAGTTTGTTGGCCGAGGGCCCTGAGTAACCTGATCTAGTGAAGGTCTTGTCCCTGCCTGTGCAGGAGGGTTGGAACTAGATGATCTTGAAGGTCCCTTCCAACCCTGGCTACCTGATGATTCTATGATTCTATATTAACGTAGTGATCCCACTCCAGGTATAATGTGAGCAGACCAAGAATAATTGAGTATAGGCTTTAGAAATCTGGATTAAACCCAGAAATGGACATTTGGGGGGTTCCTCCACCCCCTTTAATATTTTGTTTTTCACGAGCCTTTTCAAGCTGGAGCTTGGCTCGTAGGTTTGCGAGCTTTGCTGTGTGGCTGGGAATGCTAATAATTACTTCTGAAAGATAAAAATATGAAACTCTTGGATAGTAACATGGCTGTAGGGGTTTAATGAACTCCCTTGGGGCTACCCAAATTGCAAGAGCAGCCAGCATTACATCACTTGATGGGGATACAAGATGTGTTTGGAATAATCACGTGAAATTAAGGCAAGTGATAATTGTAGTGGTTTCCCCATATTTTTCTGTACATAAGCAAACTGCCACTGCTCAGGATTTGTTAATACAATAAGCAACCCCCCAGAAATTTAGGTTTTACAAGTAAAAGAAACATTCTTATGCTTGTTTACAATGGTTCTTTGCTAAAATTACCTAAAAAAGTTATTGTTTTTACATCAGCAATATTTAATGTAATAAAATTTAAATTACATTATCAAAAATGATCAATCATTATTTAAAATGATCCATCCGATGGCCAGCAGGATACCTAAACCCTACTGTAAAACATGAAATAAGTATCTGTTAATGCAATAAACCCACTTAATAAAAGTTGCTTTCGTATTCAAAACCAAAATATTAAAGCATCCATATCTGAAAGTCAAAAGTGAAAGAATAAATTAACTAAGGTTAAGAACCTTGCGGCAGCTGACTAACAAAGCTCTAGGGCATTATAAAATTTCATGCTCTTGTAATAAAATGGATAAGGAATTGGCTGGAAGACCAGTAAAAGTTAAAATAAATGAACATAAAGTAGATGAAAAAGCCTGACACGACTGAGACCACAAATGTGTAAAAACCAAAGACACAGTTTTAAGCCATTAGAGGACTGAATTAAATGCAAAATGAATCCTAGTAGTAAATTAATAGAAAATTACAAAGGTAAATGAGCTCTGCTTCACCATTACAGAAAACTTTTTACATCATTTTTATATCACTTCTTTTTCCTGGTCCTTGAAAACACAGAAGTGTGATGAGTTAAATTCTGGCACATGCCCAAACCAGAAATAATTCTTAATACCTCTGCATACAGAAAAGTCATATTTTATAGCAAAGACATGATCGTGCAAGACTGTTCCCACTTAAGAAAAGGTGGGAGCAATTTACCATTTAGATCTTTGTAAAAAATGGTTGGATAGAGTGTGTGAAAGTTTTGCTCTAAAGCGCAGTCCCACTTTTGTTTCTGTGACTCTTCAGAAGGAGTGATGGAGAAAGCCTTTTGTTATTATTTCTTCATCAGTGGATAAGGAGGAAAGACATGATAAACAGGTAGAGGGATTGAAGATGCTGAAGAGGATATCAAAACTTAAAGCAGAGACAACATTTTCCTCACAGACTACAAGGCAGTCAAAATCTATAATGTTTGCAAGGTCAAATGTAGTCAAAATGCAGAAGCAAACAGACCTCTGGTATCAATGCTCTTTGTTCACTGGCTCAGGAGGTGTTCACTGACCACTTTTGTATTTGGAAAACTTGTCCATGATGTAGACGTGGCAAAACTTTGCGTGGTGTCAGCTCTGCAGGTGGTGATGGATCCAGCCTGACTCCCAATTAAAAGAAAATATGGGAGGGGAGAAGGAAAACACCTCTGACCTCAAAGCATTGGACCCCAAAATGCTCAAAGGTGGTTTCACAGGTGATGCTGGATCCATTTGATCTGGTTACAGAGCCTTCACGCTCTTTATTCCAGTGGGGTGTTGCCTTCTGACAGTAGTGTCCTACACTGAGATAGGTTCTTGTCTGGTCTTTGCAATCCAATGTGTTAAGAGAGTAATTAATCACTGCAGGTGTAATCCATCTGTCTGCAAATGTCTACTAAGAGACTTTCTGTGTAAACTGAGTTGCACTTTCAGTTTTGAAAAGTTCCAAGTCACACAGGACCAAATCACCTCCCTCATACTAAGTGACAGCCAGGTGTAAGACGTTGGTTGTTGTCTTAGCAGTACATTGTCCACCACGGGCTTCAAAACAAACAAAGGGCTAATGTTTTTCTAAAATCATGAGCTTACTGCTTTACACATGCAACGTGAGTGATTAGAAACAAATGATCTATGTGCTGGCTGTGCCTGTCTCTTTAGGGGCAGAAGTACAGAGGTGTCTTAGGGCTCTCAGCCAAAGTCAGGTTTCAGCTACTTTGAGAAACTGTCTTGCTCCAATTCTTACTTTTGTTTTGGCCTTCAGTGCTGTTTGTGGGGTTTTTCAGCCACGGGCTGCTCCAGAGTAGGGATATCAGTGTTCAAGACTTAGCACAGCTCCATGTTTACCTCACTGTCATCTCCATAGGAAGCTATTCTTTTGTTTTTTGGAGGAGAACCCTAAACGCTCTGTTGAGCAAACCTCAAGCTTCCACAGTAACAACATGTGGTTTGCTGGAGGCAAGAGCAGTAGTAGATTAGGAGACTTGGTACTGTAACACCATGCTGTAGCTGCAAGGAGTCACAGAATTGCAAATGTGGGAAGAGACCTACAAGATCATCCAGTCCAACTGTCAGCTTGACCCCACCATGCCCACTAAATCATGTCCCCCAGGGCCACCTCTACTCATTTTTTGAATGCTGCCAGGGATAGTGACTCCACCACCTCCTTGGACAGCCTGTTCCAATACTTCACCACTCTTTCAGTGAAGAGTAATTATTTAATGATGGATTGATCTACAGGCATGACAGCATGACAATAAGACCCTCCTCAGTTTGCTTCTTTTCTCTTTTATGGACCTTCTTTTCTCTCCTGAGTGACTGAGAAGGCTCGTGCAAATGGGAAGGCTGGTTTAGCCATGTCTGTGGATGGTTTGCTGGACGCCATGAGCAGTGCTAACAGAGCAGCACTGAGCTCTGAAGCACAGCAATGTGCTCCTGGGCAAGGATTCCCTCAGGGGGCAGAAGTGTAGGTCAAGAATATGAATGATTATAGTTTCCAGTTTTAAAATGCAACCTGAGTAGTTGTTTTGTGATAGTTACACAAATACATGAGACAGCATCTAATTATTTTGCCAATTTTAGCCAGATTCATTCAGGTAGAAAAACCACAGTAACTTTTGGATGGAAAACTTTGAAAATGAGCCAGTTAAACTCTTCTGAAATTAAGAAGCTAGTGGAAAAAGTTAAAGTTCAACAGTGTTAGTGATAATGGACTCCTGCACCGGCTTTCGAATTTTTTTGCCAGAGTACCATCACTTCTCTTCATTAACAAACTGTCCTGCTCCTTTTTCTAGACCAGAGCTAGTACATCAATCTGACCATTTCTAATGAGATATAGGATAATACTGCATGGACCAGCCTTGCTTGTCAGCCACTGCCTGATGGGTTTAAAGTAAGAAACGATCCTTCATTAATTAACCTTCACTTTCTATGTAGATTCACTCATTGAGATGCAGGTAATTAAACCAAGGTCATTTCAAGGACCGATGAGGGGGGAAAACAGCAATGCAAAGGTGGTGTGGTTGTTTTGATAGAAGGCTTTCTCTACAGTTGCTTCTGTGTAAGACTTACGCATACGAAGGTGGCCTGTTTGGAAAAGAGGAAGTCACATTCTATTTTAACTTGCCATCCTAAGGCTAAACAGGCTTTGGAGTTAACTTTACAGACTTTTCATGGCTTTTAGGATTGATCAGGAAAAGGTAAACTCAAGAAAACTCAGGATAAAAAAATCATCTTCTGTGGAACAAAGTCAGGAGTGAACTTCCTGGGAGGGCCTGACAGCGACTCAAATATTCCTGCAAAAAGGCTCTCAGCCTCGCCTCTCATTTTAAAGTAATATTCACCAATTAAGAAAGAACTACTTTGGCTAGAAAACTTGGTGTAGAAAACAGAAGTATAATTTGTCCTTGCGTTCACGCTCATTTCACTGCCTCTTAACCCTTACAAACACGATGATGCAAATCTGCTGAGAGCTGGGCAACGCGAGCAGCTACTCGCTCATCCACGAGTACGAGACTCCAATTATGAAGCCACTGTAGCTTGGGGATATAACAGCATTTTCTGCAGCTCCTCCAAATTAGCTCTTACACCAGTCCTAGACACGTGAAGTTACAAACTTTGATCACTGTTGAGAGCAAAGTGAATATATTGAACCCTCAAATAGCCTTTAGCTCTTTCCAAGTGGCTCCCTTATAATTTGAGTGCTAGATTAAAGTTGTATGTTATAGATTTTAATAACTCTCTTCCATTTGGTTTGCTGAGTACCACTTGCTGAGGATTATATGACCTGCTCACCAGCATGTCCCATTATGGGCACTTAACCTTGAAAGTTGTAAAGAGGGAACATTTAATCTGTTAAACACAGTCAGAATCAGAAGGTTATATAATTACAGGTAATTTGGCTTAGCGCTCCGAATACTCACCAATTATCAAAATACATTTCACTGAAAAATCTATTCTCCCGGAATGGAGAAGAAATTATAAATATTGAAAAACTTGAGTACCGGAGAAGAGAAATATTTGCTCAAACATATAAATAAATTTGTTTCAATTAAGGCCTCCCATCAACGTCAGTAAACTTCTGCAAGCACGGGTACGCAAGGAACCAAACTGAACACCAACAGTAATGCAGCATTACTAGGAGTAGATAGGAATGAATTTTAAATTCCTTGTCCACAAACATTCCTGATGGGTACACATTACAGTGGAGTTACTCACACGGACTCGATTCACACACTGAGCACAGCCTGTATTTTGATATTTGAGTGAACAACAGACATCAGAAGTGAAGAGGATTCAGAAAATTCACAATTTCCTTGTGGAAATCCTACAGCAAGGGAAACAGCAACTTTGTCTTGGTATTAAATAAAAAAATCAATACAATTAAAAGCTTAGAAAAATAGGAAATAATTCACCCCGGAGAAAAAAGTCTGATAACACAACAGATAATAATTGTGATGTTTAAAGCTCTGCAAGAAAGCATTCGGTTTTTACAGGGATGAGGGCCACAATGACACAATATACAGATTCCAAAAGGCTTATTCATTCTGATTTTAAGATAATTGATATTTCAGTTAAGAGATTTTATTTTTCTGTGACATTTCACCATCCACAGGTGTTTCTGTACCTTTAAAACAACTTATCTGAGGAAGTAAAGATTCAGCTGTAGTAGTGTTGTTGTGAAAGCAGTAGAATCAGATTTAAGGAGATGATCTTGGTGTTTTGTAATATATAAATATTTGAGAAAAGGAGCACATAATATTTAAGAAATGGAGCTAGAGAGTGAGATAATAAATTAGCTGCCCAAATGAGAGTGTCTAATACTCTCAGGATACATATCAACTTTCCATAAGGAACTAACACTGAATCGAAGAATCATAGAATCATCATGGCTGGAAAGGACCTCCAGGATCATTAAGTCCAACCCTCATCCCAGCATCTCCCTAACCCCTAGACCATGGCCTCAAGTGCTTCTAGCTACTTGGTTTTCAAACACCTCCAGGGATGCTGACTCTACCACCTTGCTGGGCAACCTGTTCCAGTGCTCAACCACTCTCTCAGTAGAGAACTTCTTCCTAATATCCAGTCTAAACCTTCCGTGATGCAACTTGAGGCCATTTCCTCTTGTCCTATCATTAGTAATCTGGGAGAAGAGACCAGTCCCACTACAATCTCATTTTAGGAGGTTATAGAGAGAAGAGGAGACTGAGAGGTGACCTCATTATTGTCTGTAAATATTTGAAGGGTGGGTGTCAGGAGGATGGAGCCAGGCTCTTCTCAATGTCATCTAGTGATAGGATGAGGGGCAATGGGTGTAAACTGGAACACAGGAGGTTCCACATCAATATGAGAAGGAACTTCTTCACAATGAGGGTGACGGAGCACTGTAACAGGTTGCCCCAGGGGAGTTGTGGAGTCTTCTTCTCTGGAGATGTTTAAGACCCACCTGGATGTGTTCCTGTGTGACTTGGTCTGGGTGATCCTGCTGTGTCAGGGGGATTGGACTGGATGATCTTTCGAGGGCCCTTCCAATCCCTAATGATTCTGTGATTAATAAGGTCTCATCTCAGCACCCTCTTCTCTAAACTAAATAACCCCAGTTCCCTCAGCTGCTCCCCACAGATCCTGTTTTCCAGACCTCTCCCCAGCCTTGTTGCCCTTCTCTGGAAATGATGAAGACATCCTGTGGCTGTAGTAACATGGAGCAACACTCGTAGTAACGTAGAGTAGCTCTTGAACATACAAGGCACACAAAGTCCTTTAAGGCAGTGGCATCAGATGATGCTGCAGGAACTCCATTTTGGGCCTCCAAATCAAATCCTCACTTCGTAAATGAGCCTGGGAGTTGTCATGTCCTCTGCAAGTGTGCTGGTGTTCCAGCACAGCACGGCACGGGCACCAACTCCGTTACGCTGGCTCACACGCACGTGGGGCTTACACGCTTGTGAGCAGCCCAGTGCCCAGTCAGACCTGCACCGGGCACAACACCCACCTCCCATGAATTACAGTGACTGAAAAAACCAGCAATTTGAGCTGCATTTCGTTTGGAAATTTGAATTTTCAGCACCACCAACATTTTTCCCAGGAAGGCAACACTGTCAAAATGTTTTGTTTATGCAAAGCTCGAAAAGGCAAAAAATGCCAAACAAACTAAAAATATGAAGTCAGCTGAACCTGAATGGAGCTCCAATTACACCCATTTTTTTAAAGCTTATGCGAAAGTGTTTGAGCTTAATTAGGTTAAGCTATTTCAAAGCATGCCCAGTTGTTGTAATTTGTTTATGGTACAGAGTTGCTCTTTGATCATGGATGTTCATTTTTATAGAAACCCTGTTATCAGTCTCTGGATAAGAACTGAAACGAACAGCGTTTGTGGTAAGGAAATGGGGAAAAAAAATTGAGAAGCTCAGAAAATAGCTGTCTTATTAATCAAAGAAAGATGAGGCTTGATTTAGCGTGTGGTGGCAGGAGGCTAAACACATTATTTTTTAAGAAATAAAGGGCAACTAAAGTGTGTTCACTTACACATCCTGCCTAAGATGTGGTGGTCATTGGAGTGTCTTTAGGAACCTGATATCTGGTCTGAGTTTGGACTGTGCTGGTTGATAGGTGAAATGCCTACAGAACCCACTCAGAGTTTCTGTCCTTCAAAATCACAGAATCACAGACTATTAGGGATTGGAAGGGACCTCAAAAGACCATCTAGTCCAATCCCCTCTGCCACAGCAGGATCACCTAGACCAAGTTACACAAGAACATAACCTTCTATTCATTCTCACAGAAGGAGAAAACAAAGCTTTCTCCATCCTTGAAATTGCTGTTTGCACTGGAATGGGCTGTCCAGGGAGGTTGTGGCGTCTTCTTCTCTGGAGACATTTAAAACCTGCCTGGATATGTTCCTGCATGACTGGATGTAGGGAATCCTCCTGTAGCAGGGGGATTGGATTGAATGATCTTTCAAGGTCCCTTCCAATCCCTATTGTTCTGTGATTAAAACCCACCTGGATGTGCTCCTGTACAACTTGGTCTAGGTGATCCTGCTGTGTCAGGGGGATTGGACTAGATGATCTTTTGAGGTCCCTTCCAATCCTTATGATTTTAAGATTCTATGATTCTGTGATTCTAATATTTTTAAAATATTTTACAATAAAGGTGAAAAAGGTGCAACATAGTCTAACTGTCTCCAAGAAAATACTCTGGCTCTTCATTTTTAAAAATGGACTTTAGCTGTTATTGCAATTGGGTAATAAGAACGTACCGAGACCATCTTTATTTAAAAGCATGAATCTAGGTTAGAGGCTGTGGGCTGCCTCTTTCAGCTTCTCTCCCTTTTCTTTTTTTGTTTTTGTTTAAATCTTTTACGTGGTAAGATGGGTGCATTAGCTGCACCGTTTTCTAGCTCAAGATCATCCAAAATACATGAATACATCTTGGCCTTTGGGAAGGGCTGTATTCACAGAGCATTTAAATAAGTTTTTTTTAGATATTGCATGAAGATATTTTTGCACTCATAGGGGAATAATGCAGCTCTGTCTATGGTTCCCTGTACCAGCAAAGTTATCTCTCTTTGGAACGTGCTACAGAACCGATAAGAGCTTCATATGCAAAAATTGAGAGCTTTACGATCAAACTGCGTTCAGCTTTTCTTTAACGGCACCGATAACATGAGCTGCCTGTAGCACCCTTGTATGTCCGAGGATGCCATGGTTGGTCATCTCTGGGCAAAATCATAGAATCATAGAATCATTAGGGATTGGAAGGGACCTCAAAAGATCATCTAGTCCAGTCCCCTGACACAGCAGTCACACAGGAACATATCCAGGTGAGTTTTAAATGTCTTCAGATAAGGAGACTCCACAACTCCCCTGGGTAGCCCACTCCAGTGCTCTGTCACCCTCATTGTGAAGAAGTTCCTTCTGTTATTTATCTGGAACCTCCTGTGTTCCAGCTCCCACCCATTGCCCCTTGTCCTATCACTAGAGGACATTGAGAAGAGCCTGGCTCCATCCTCCTGACACCCATCCTTCAAATATTTACAGACATTAATGAGGTCACCCCTCAGTCTCCTCTTCTCCAAGCTAAAGAGACCCAGCTCCCTCAACCTTTCCTCATAAGGGAGATGCTCCACTTCCTTCATCATCCTTGTTGCTCTACGCTGGACCCCCTCCGGAAGCTCCGTGTTCTTCTGGAACTGAGGGGCCCAGAACTGGACACAATACTCCAGGTGTGGTCTCACCAGTGCAGAGCAGAAGGGGAGAAGAACCTCTCTCAATCTGTTAACCACCGCCTTCTGATCCACCCCAAGATGCCATTGGCCCTCTTGGCCACCAGAGCACATTGCTGGCTCACAGCCATCCTACTGTCCGCTAGGATCCCCAGGTGGTTTTCTCCTACACTGCTCTCCAACAGGTCAGTCCCCAGCCTATACTGGTACCTGGGGTTGTTCTTGCCCAGATGCCAGACTCTACACTTGCCCTTGTTATTCTTCATTCACCTGATGTACACACAGAGCAGTCACTGGTGTAAAGTAAACCTGCAATATTCTTACAAAGGGAGATCTTTGGAAAGAGCAACCTTCCAAAACACGGTGAATGATGTTAAGAGCAATAGGCAAATATTTGCTCTTTGACTATGACATCTTCAGGAGGCAGCCCACACTTTCCTGGCATTAGGCAGTAACTAAGTCAGAATGCTCATTCTCTTCTCTCATTCACAATTAACTCTGAATTGCTTTCACATTTTTCAAGCGTATTCAACATCACACGTTTATTCTGAGTGATGGCCACGAAGGTGTGTCGCCAGCAGGAACCAGACACATTGCTCAGGCACTTCTTCACAACTCATTAAGTACTGCCTCAGTTTCTTCTGTTTCTGATCCTAATTTTTCTTCTTTCGGATGGACAGAGACCCATTTTGTAAGTGGTTTCTGCACCTTTGGACACTGTGATGGGTTAGTTAGTCTGAGTGGACTCAAACCACCTGGTATTATTTTTGTTCCAATTAGACTGCATTTAATTACTAGATTCTTATTTAAAATCTGCTTTCCATAAATGTTAAGCAACGTTGCCTGAAAAAGTGCTGTTTCAGTTAACATTTCTGCCCATAAATCAGTTGGTGGAATATTCAGAGAAAGCAAATATGGAAGGGGTGTGAACACAGCTGAAGGCTATTCAACGTTTTAGTCAAGGGAATTTTCATGGAAAATGTTTTGAGGTATTTGCTTAGTTCTAATCATTACTGTGGGATGCTTGGGAAATCCAATAGTAACAGAAAGTGCCAAACTTTGAAAGCCATGAAGTATGTTCGAAGAAAGAAATTTTCGTTTCATGTTTGTGTTGAAATGTTGGTGCAGGAGGGGCGCAGCCCAGCGGAGCCAAATTCCACAATTCTCCCAGCCTTCCGCGGCTTGGAAGGCCGCTACTCTCGCCTGAGCTCTGTGAGACCCTCTGTAACTACAGGGAGCTTTTGTTTTCCGTCAGCACTTCTGCCAGGAACTTGGCTATTGCTGAGCTCCGAGCGGAAACAAGCTGTTTACGTTTCCTGTGAAACTGCAGCAGAAATGTCTTGGGATGGAGGTCCTGGTGGGGAAGCACCACGTTTCAGTCTTGTCTACACACAGGAGAGCGGTCAAGTGGAGCGATATCTGAGCTGGTGCTGGAGTAGCTCTAGTACCAAGAGCAAGTCAGCCAATATAACAAGGGCAAGTGCAGAGTCTGGCATCTGGGCAAGAACAACCCCAGGTACCAGTATAGGCTGGGGACTGACCTGTTGGACAGCAGTGTAGGAGAAAGGGGCCGGGGGGTCCTGGTGGACAGTAGGACCATGAGCCAGCAATGTGCCCTTGAGGCCAAGAGGGCCAACAGCATCCTGGGGTGGATCAGAAGTGGGGTGGTTAGCAGATCAAGAGAGGTTCTTCTTCCTCTTTGCTCTGCACTGGTGAGACCACACCTGGAATATTGTGTCCAGTTCTGAGCCCCCCCCCATTCCAGAAGGACACAGAACTGCTGGAGAGAGGCCAGCACAGAGCCACAAAGATGATGGAGGGAATAGAATGTGGGTGTCAGGAGGATGGAGCCAGGCTCTGCTTAGTGGCTTCCAGTGATAAGACAAGGGACAAGGGGTGTAAGCTGGAACATAGGAGGTTCCATATCAATATGAGAAGGAAATTCCTCATGGTCGAGGTGACAGAGATCTGGAATGGACATCACAGGGGTGTTATGGAATCTCCTTCTCTGGAGACATTTAAAACCTGACTGGATGTGTTCCTTGATTGACTTGGTCTAGGTCAGGGGTCCTCAAACCCTGGCCTGCGGGCCAGATACCAGGCACCACAAACTACAGCCCGGCCCCCGACACTGTCTGAGGGACAGGGAACTGGGCCTGTGTTTAAAAAGTTTGAGGAGCCCTGGTCTAGGTGATCCTGCTGTGGCGGGAAGATTGGACTAGATGATCTTTAGAGGTTCCTTCCAATCCCTAATGTTCTGTGATTCTGTGAATATCATAGACAAATCAAGTAGAGCATCCCCTTCAGTAGAGGTCAGGCACCTTTAGGAGAGACAGATTTTGCAAGCTGCTGATGACCTAAAAGGCCCAACCTGCACAACCTTTATTTTCCATTTTAATAGGAGTTGAGGAAGCTGATCAGATCACAGATGCACTCGATAATGTGATGAATGGCACCTTCATCAGACTACTAAAAACTTTCCCTGCTGCTAGGGCTTCACCCTGCCTTCTTTTATTGTGTATTAGCAGCCCGAGATGCTGCATGCACTGAAATGTGAGAAGGGTTTTCATGCTTGCGAGAGTTCAGCATCAAGCTAGAGCTGAACATTAGCACTTCTCTTACTTTACATTCAAAGGGTTCTTTGTCAGGGCTGCATATTCAGAGAGATAACAACAATGAGGATTCATGGAAATTCAGTGCCCTCTGCCTCTCCTCTGATAAAGCATGAGATCATAAAGACATTGCATCTGAAACATATTTGGTTGAATTTTGGAAGGCCAAAATATGAAGGCATTTCATAAATTAGGATGGATGGATGAACTCCTGCAGCACAAAAGAATGCCAAAGGACCATACAGGGTTTTTTTTTCCCCCTTCAGGATTCAGCACTTAGCAGCTATTCAATTACTGCTTCGAGATAAAGCACAAATGCAACAGCTACTTTACACTATGCTTCATATTTTACTTTCTCATGAATATAGAATTGTATTGCTGATCGCACAAGCATCACACATCTAAGCCCTAATATCCACAGCCTCAAAAAAACCCCCTGATGCCACAGAAAAGGATTCTTTTTTATCACGTTTCAATTGTCTGAACACTCAGAGAACTGTGGAATCTGCTAGCGGCTTTCATTTTAAAAAAAAACCAGGAGGCAATTATGTGCTATACATTTTGGGAGCTCATTTGTGGGGTACAAGAAGATCGTGGCAGATTTTGTTAAATATGATCAGCTACATCATGCAAGCCGAAGTGCAAACCACAGATCCATGTATTCTTAGAGCAAATCAACACAGCAGACAAGCAGCATTTGTTAACTGCTCTGACATCTTCCTTTGGCTTTGCAAGCCACGATTTATGCTCACCAAGTTCTTTGCAAATGGGAACTATAGTATTTGTTTCGTATTTTATAGGTGCTTTAGCACACTGGATTTGTTGAGGTTTGGTTGGCTCTGGCCATGGGTACTGAATTAGAAATACCTCCTATTTCCTGGGAGTGCTTGGAGATGTAAGAACTATAAAAGCCTCAGTGTTCATCATGAGTCTATCAGCCCTCATCATAGCTCATCTCCTATCACAGACAAAATTTCCATAAGTATTAACAATGGTTGCTCGGTGGTGTCTATCAAGGCAGAAACCATCCTACAAAACCAGGAGAATGACTGCTGCCACCTTTGTTGGCAGCTGTGTTGGAATGGTCTCGGGACACTAAAATGCCTTCCTTGCTCAAAGATCACTGCTGCAGTTAGAATCACAGAAACATTCAAGTTGGAAAGGACCCCTGAGATCATTGAGTCCAACCATCAACCCTACTCTACGAGTTCACTCCTAAACCAGATCCCCCAACACGACTTCTAAGTGACTTTTAAACACATCCAGGGATGGGGACACAACCACCACCCTGGGCAGCAGTTGAGGAGATGAAGGGATCTCTCCTCCCTGGGAGCAGGCTTGTGCAAGAAGTACTTGTTCCTTGCTGCCTGCACCGTGGCTGATTTCTGAGGAGATGGTTCAGTTTTTTCCTTTGTCTGTACAATGGTGGTTGCAACAGAGTTTGAGCACCTGGTCCTGGATGTGGCACAAAAAGCAAACGTTATTTTCCTTTAGGAGTGTGATGTTCATCAGGCAACCAAACGCTGTAATGGGGGTGTCAATGAGGTGCTCTCTGAGCTCTGCCTGGGCTATTGTTGAGTTGACAAACCAGCAGTTGGGTAACAAAGTGTAACTACCTCGCATAAACAATGCACCACCACAAAACACGAAATCAGCGTGGAAGCTGCATCATATTTCTCAATACACAAAGTTTGGTCCCAGTTCTGCCATCAGTTGCAGGGTACAATGACTTTACACATTGTAATTGAGGGCATAATTGAACCAATTTTCTATAATCATCTATACATTCCCCAAACAAATCCTGAGTTACCCCAGAAACGCTTTCACATTAAATGTCTCCAGGCTCCACTTTTCTCATAGATCTTTTCATTCCAATGTTTACTTTATAGTGGTGTCATTAGGAAATATTAGAAATGTTAACATTTGAATATAATGAGATATCTGCAACTTTTGCTTCTTGCAATATCAACTTTCTTGAGGTTATGAAAAGCTGATATTTCATAATAAGCAAGCAAAAAAAAAGAGAGTAATAAGAAAGGTGAATATAGATACTCAAAACACAGGCTGCTGAACTGCTGAACTCCTGGATAAACTTTGATACTTCTAGAGGTGCGAATTAGGAGCTAATCTCCCACACACTGGTCCAAAGAATCACAGAACATCAGGGATTGGAAGGGACCTCAAAGATCATCTAGTCCAATCCCCCTGCACTGCAGAATCACCGAGCTCAAGTCATGCAGGTACATGTCCAGGCAGGTTTTAATGAGCAGAAAGCATGTCTCTTGTTCTAGACACTCATTTTAGATGTTTAGCTGCTGAAGTCAACAAGGTGCTCCAGCACATGCCTGAATCACAGCCCAGTCCGCTCGCTTGGTGAAATAAAACGTCTGATAATTTGCACAGCGCTGGGAAGAGGGCTGGTGATTTGTTATCCGTAAATCCAGTGAACTTCTGACATGTCCTGTTGCCTGGGTGAGGCAAGACATCCATTCAGTTACTAATGGGGGAAAGTTGAGGCACTGTATGATTTGTTTTACTGATGTAAATGTCGCACGGGGCTATATTTTGTGAATGGGTGATAGATCTAATGAAAGCTTCGTCCCTTAGCCACCCTGCTGAGGGGCAGTGAAATGAAACATTCTGTGGTGTCTAGGTCTTCAAAAACAAGAAGCTAAACAAAATTCTTCTAAACAGTTACCATCACAGCCCTGCACTAATATTTATTGAGTGAAAAGCCACAAGTTTTATTCGCTGTTGGCTTGCTCCAAATCATGTTGTTCTGTGAATGAAACCATACTTTTCACAATTGGTGGTAATTATGATTCAGAGCTTTTCATAAAATAATTAGAGGAGATGGAGTTAGCACACATTTTCAAATATTTGGTTTGTTTCTGGAACTTTTCTGCTTCTCTACGTGCTCTGTTGGCTCTAGTTACTTTGAGGCTGCACCTTGAGTACTGTGTCCAGTTTTGGGCACCTCAGTACAACAGAGACATCGAGGTGCTGGAGCAAATGCAGAGGAGGGCCTGGAGAATCAATCTGATGAGGAGAAATTGAGAGAGATGAGGCTGTTTAGTTCAAGGAAGTGAAGGCTAAGGGGAGACCTCATAGCTCTCTACAACTATCTGAAAGGACATTGTAGGGATGTTGGTGCTGGTCTCTCCTCACAGGTAATTAGCAAGAGAACCAGAGGGAAGGGCTTCAAGCTTCAACAGGGTAGATTTAGACTAGACATCAGGAAGAAATTCTTCCTGGAGAGAGTGGTCAGGCACTGGAATGGGTTGCCCAGGGTGGTGGTTGAGTCCTCATCCCCGGATGTGTTTAAAAGTCACTTAGATGTAGTGTTGAGGGATCTGGTTAAGGGGTGAACTTGCAGAGTAGGGTTGATGGTTGGCCATGATGATCCCGAGGGTCATTTCCAACCTGAATGATTCTATAATTCTATGATTCAGAATTCTGTTTGGCCCACTAATTCTCTATCAAGATGGTGGAAACGGATCCTTTTGAGTTTCAACACTAAATAAAATGTCTATGCTGAATCATGAAAGCTGCAAGCAGAAATGGAAATTTTTAAAAAAGGTTTTTTTTTTGCCCTGGAAAAATTCAAATTGTAAAATTCTAACTGAACATGGAAATCTGGCAGTTTCAGTGAGGCATTAGTGGGGGAAGTTTTTTAGGTCAGCCTGGGATTTTGGATAAAAGAGGAATGAGTAACGCCGCTTCTGAGTAGCTTAATGCCCTTGTGACTGGGGGATGTTAAGATAGCAAACTCAGCCTTATATATCTTATTTAATCAAAGAACATATAACTTCATCAGAACTGGCTTCAACTTTCAAGTAGGAATAAACTTCTTCTCTTACTGGAAATTGTTAGGTACTCATATTACAGCAAAGCAGATAAGGTTTTTGCCTTTCTGGATTCACAGTTGAAGAAAGAGAACAAAAGGAAGGAAAAAACATATAAGAGAGAAACAGCAGAAAAGGCAAACCCTAGCCATGCCATTTGTAGTAAATACTCTGTTTACTTTTAATGAAGTGCAAGCCAATCTTGGTTTGGTAGCTCTTCTTCCTAGGGCAGGCTGTAACTGAGAGAAAATGCTGCCATTGCAAACTCTGAAGTCACCTGGGTGTTTGAAGTACTGAGTGATGCGACACTTTGTCACTGTGGCACACAGGGTTAGCTGAAGGGCTGGGCACACAAGGCATGTACGTTAGATAACATCACCCAGAGACTAAATAAGCCTCCGTGTGGCACAGGCTCATAAAAGGGTGCTGGGAATGGGCACACATGGACACTTCTGGCTCTAAGGCAACTTCCACTTTACACTGGTGTTCAGCAAAAATATCAGCAGCCTAGGCCAAGCTTGAACATAGCTAGTATGCACCCACTAAAGTACAGCTAATGCACTGCCACAAACACAGACTAGAGCACAACTGAGCTACACAGCAGAAAGCAGAATGGTTCCTTCTGTCAGCAGCATCTGCATCTACCAAAGAGGCAGCAACACTAGGTATCGCCATGGCCCTACTGAGGAGATGTAAATAATCTGCAAGAAGAGCATTACCTGATGAAGGGATGGGAAGCACTCTCCTCTGATCTCATTTCAAGCAAACCTTCCAGTAAATGTGAGCGCTGTGTCCGTGCTCCTGCATGCAGCTCTCACCATGCTCTCCTCTCCCAGAGTAATTCTGATGTACCTTGCACAAAGAGATGTAGCTGTAGGTCATCTCACTGCACTACAAGAGTATCTGAATCCATGGTCCCACAGCCAAGGAAATCCATCCACATTTGGAACATCATCCCCTGCAGATGTGCACCCAGCCCTCTGAGCAAGACCTGTATGGGGATTGGACTAGATGACCTTTTGAGGTCCCTTCCAATCACTGATGTTCTATGATTCTGTGATAAAGAGCAAATGTTTTCAGAGATTCAGGAGAGGATATCTGGATGGTGTCAGGTCAGGTTTCTATCCTGACTCCAGAACTCGTATTACTGAAATAATCCTTGACATAACCCCAGCTGTCGAAAATCAAATTGGATTTGTAAAATGCTTTAGGATCATTCCAGAGGAAAGGTGCTGTAGAAATATAAGGTATTATTATTACTACAGTAAGACAAGTTCCCCATGTCCCTTGGTGATAATGCAGCTCACTGGTAGGGATAAACTATGGAGCCAACGTGAACCAGATTATTGCCTCATAAAATGGGACACCTGCCCTATTATCCCTTAAATAATAAGTACATAAAACAAATTTGACTGTAATAATAAAACATAATAGTGAAATATTTATGGGTAATTCTTCAATGCAGGATATGAGGATTAAGCCCTGCAATTTCTGTTGGCTCTTACAAGAGTTGCACTGTTCAATCCTTCCCATGAGGTCCAACTGAAACCGACCTCTAATGTGTTTGTACATCTGCAAAGTGCATAGTAACATAAGATGGAAATTGAAAAATATGATGAACTACCCCAGGTTTCACCACTGCACTTCATCTCCAGTAGGCAGAAAGCTAAGATGTGCTTCAAATAAGCCAGCCAGCAGCAAGCTTATTGATAAGGAAAACATGCCAGCCAGGTCCCTCCTTTCAGAAAGGTGACTGCAAATAACACAGCTGTGCAGGTATTAATGAGTGCAAATGGTTAATTAAGCCAGCGTGTGAGCTTGTTGGACTCCGTTCAATCACAACAGTAACTAAAGACACACAGTTGAAACGTATGTGTGCGAACTGGTCTGCAGATAAATAGCCCTGAGTCCTTAACAGAAACAATACTAGTCACAGAATCACAGAACATTAGGGATTGGAAGGGACCTCGAAAGATCATTTAGTCCAATCCCCCTGCCACAGCAGGATCACCTAGACCAAGTCACACAGGAACATGATTCTGTGTCCAGGCAGGTTTTAAACATCTCCAGAGGAGGAGAGTCCACAACCCCCTGGGCAGCCCCTTCCAGTCCTTAACAGAGCAAACTAACAAAAAGTGTAAAGAACTACTCGAGGGCTATCATCAGGTTATATTTTTAGCATCTCAGAATTTCTCACTTACCTCTTGTCTTTTCTAAATTCTTGTAACTGAAAAAGCCACAGGAGAAAAAAAAAAACATTAAAAAATCCCATTTTCTGATTGTTCATTTGGCAGAACACTGCAGATAAACAGTTTTGCAGGTTCTTTCATACAGTTATTTCCATATTCATTTCCCTACTCTTCTGTGGGTTGACTTCTGATAGAGCAACAAAGAGAAAAACCCATTTTAAATAAGGCAGTGTATTTCAAAGTAAGAAAATTTGTGAGAGGCGTCTTGAGGCAGCAGAACCTCTAACCTGTGAGCACTTTCAATATACTCTAGATTTTAAGTTGTCAGGGTCACATTCTCAGTTTTTGAAAAGCACTCACGTCTGGCTCCCGAGACAGCGCCCGATTTAGTCTTTTATAGGCACACAGTACATGCTCTAATTAACCCAACTTAATTTTTGAGAGCAGTCCCAATGTCTAATAGCCATGATGCAATATTTATCAGATTATATTACTTATTATTTTATAAGACGCCAGAAAAAGAAATAAAGAGAGTATCTGGATTGCCACCATCTTTAGCACTATCTTCCAAATAACTGGATTATTTTGATTTGCCTTTTATAGGGTTATTTAAAGTCTGTCTCATTTGTTGGTTTCATATTGCCGGCACTTTTCCAATCATGAGGAAACACCCAACGGTTTCCCTGTAGGTTCCTAGCCCCTCGTGCGGTGGAGCCCTGGGCGTAGAGGCAAGCTGTGCTGTCACACGAGTTCCCACAGCCCTGAGTTTCAGTTTGCCCGTGTGCACCCTTGCAGGAGGACCATCGCTGCCACCCCACTGCTGCAGCCACCGCCTGCACCAGTCCTGCTCACGGTACACGCTTCGATTTAATGCCGGCAGAGCTGATACACGCATCGCGCGCGTGTGTGCGTGAAAATCTATTCATGCCCTTCCCTCTTAGTGTGCTACCTCACCGCTTGAAGAGTTTCTGTGTTTTCTCTTTGTATCATTCTGGCTCCCAGTACTAAAAGCCACATCCTGTTATGTTTGGTTGCTAGGTGGAGAAATGTTATCATGGGCTTCAGCAATAATTTATCCATAGAGCTAGAGGAGCTGTCATGTACTTCTGACAGTGAGCTGCAGCACTTTATCAGCTTGCCTGTAAATCAACCGTGTGTGGGTGAAGATGCCAGCAATGTTTGATCTCTCTCAGACACTCTAATAATCTGCTTTTGTCTGATTGATTCCTTCACATCACCAAGCACATTGCAAGCGGGAGTGGAGTGCCCTCTGTTTATCTCCGTTGGTCATCTGCTTGAGGGCAACAGGGCAGAAAATGCTGTTCTCGCTGAGATGTAAGAGTTTTTTGGAATTAGGGGCTTTACATCATATCCTGGAGCAGGCTTAGTCCAGTAAATCAATGATAGCAGAATTGAATGCACCATAAATACCTCAAACCGTATCTCTTACAAGAATGTAAGAGTAATTCATAGAAACAGGAAAGGTAACTTTGCTGGAAAGAATTACGACCCCTACAAGCTCAAGACGTGCAGGTCTTTTACGGCCGGTGTTTACATCTACCCTCTTGAACTTTGGAAGAAATGCACTGCACGCTGGCGTTTGGTTCCAGGCAGCTCACAGATAATATTGAGCTGAGCAAGATGCTGTCAGAATTGATCACTGCCTCTCAATCCAAACCCCAACTTTTTCTAAATTCCTGTCAAATTCTGTTCCGTGCCGGCGATGCCAATGCGCCGTGGCATGCTCTGCACCGCGGCGAAGTGGAGCACAGTGCCTGGTGTTGTGCACTGCCTCTCTGCCAAAAATATGCACGGGAGGATGCAATCTAGCGAGCAGCCAAAGCCTCTCTAGGAGAAGGGGAAGCGCCCGCTCATTCCAAGGGATAAATAGGTCTGACTTTGTTCTGTTTTGTGCATCACACTGCCCCCCCGGTTGAAAATCAAGAGCTTATTATCACTCGGAGCCTGGCAGCAGCTCATTGTGCCGTGACCTGGGATCAGCAGCAGACTTGGATTCCTGACCTCTGTGAAAGTTGAGGTCAGAAGATATTGTGGATGTGATTGACTACATCCCATCAGGGGAAGCATTTGGTTGTAGCATCCCCTCTCTGGGTCACAGTGGGATAGCACAGGCAGCAGGGTATTTGGGGAACGCACTGATTCCAACCCGGTACACCAAGGGGAAAGGATGGTGTTTCATAGCACCGCTGAATGCTAAAAAAGGGTGAAAATTCACACTGCATAATGTATTTGTAATTGTGCTTAAGGCAATGAGAAGAGACAAATTCACGAAACAGATCTGGCACACAGCGCAGGCCTCTGTGGATGCTGGAGGAGCAGCTACATCTCCTCCGGATTTATTGCGTTGAGTAGTATAGTTTCAAGACAGAATGAATCCACTGTGCCTTCCTTGGCCCATCACAGGGATTTCCCCAAACTATTGTATAAATGGTTTTGGAGACTAGTTTCACGGTGAGAAGGCAGTCACTTTCTGCTCCCCAGCTGGCTGACCACATAGGCAACACCTTTTACGGGCAGCAGAGGGGCCTGTACAGCTCCTCCACATTTAATAGCCCTTGCAGCGAGAGCTAGACTTCCATTCACAAGAGATCCTTTTCGCTGCACACATCATAAAAGCAAGCAAAGTGATAAAAGCAAGGAGACCTGAAGTCGCAGCACTACGGCAGGGCGTGTTCTCTATCCTTTCACCACATGACACTTAGTTTTACTGAGTGTTACACAACACACGTTGTTGCTTCCTCTCAGGCGCTGAGCTGGCATCCTTTCAGCATTGCGGCGCACGGACAGACAGACGGGCTTGTGTGCCGACAGCTGGAGCACCAGGGACCTCATGGCTCCGACGCACACAGTACGTCGGAGCAACAGAGACGAGCTCCGAGGATTCTAAATGCAGAACTGCATTCTGCTTGGATACTTGACCTCTCACTTAATCCACTTACCCGTTAGCAATAGATCTGCAGTCCCCAAAGTTTGCTAGGAAATAGAGCCAGAACCCTGCCAACTGGCTTAAAGCAGGAGGAAAACTCCACGGAAAGTCCCCAGGTCTCACTTTACTTTTGCTGATTTAGTGATGGTGGATGTCCATGAAGCCTGTGTTCGGGCTGGCTCTGGCAGAAATAACTGAAGCCTAAATCCTCAGTGATCTGAAACATGTTCACCCTAAACTTCTCTTCAGCTTTACACTGCAAATCGTTTTGAATAAACCTCCTATTTTCTCTCAAATTCAACTCATTTCTACTGTTGCAGTCTGCACTGTGCAAGCGATGGCACTTTCCAGAGGAAATCTAAGAACTAAAAAAAGAGGAAAACACAAAAAAGGAAGACTAGAACTTGGAAACAGGAAAGTGGAGCATGTCTAAGAACACTACACTTCCAGTGACGTCCAGTTATCCTCAGGGGAGATGTATAAGTAGAAGATATTACATGGCTGAGCAGTAAATATCACATTTCTTTTTACAAGAAAGTTTCTGCATTTTATTATATCTTGACTGGCAGATCCATAAATTTTGAATATCCTGTCTAAGAAGGGACAGGCTTAGGATCTACAGGCTGTGTTCTCCATGGACCTAAGTAGTCACTGGAACTTTATTATTCCATAACAGATTGACTAATTAGTGAGCTGTGTTAGTATCCAGAAAATTTAATGTGTGCATTCATGAGCAAGTGAAAGAAATACAGGAATTTAGGAATCTAGTTCTAGAGAAAGAATTAGCAGTAGCTAATTAAGGTTAATAATTACTATGTAAGTTATTAGATTCCCAGGCCTAAGAGGTCCATGTCAAGGTCTTCTCTAAAATAGATTTTCTGGGAAAATAGTTCCAGAAAAGTTATCTCAATGAGCAGCTGCAGATTTCCTGCTCTTAAGTGCTGTCCCTTCTACTACCACTGCTGACCACAGGGCTCAGGAGTGACCAAGAACCACTGATGCACTTCAGCTTGGCCACACAAAGAATTCAGCTCCCTCTGTTGCTTCATCACAGTGCTTGCCAGTGCCCCATTTCCATCTGCACTGATGGACCCTCCTTCTGTCACCCTCTGTAGCACAGCATCCTTTTTGCTGTCATTAGCTCTGCTGTGAGATCCAGCGCTCCTTTGGGAAAGGTAAGGAAAACCAAAAGCTGATGGCTATCAGTGGCTGTGTATATTCATGGCATTAAATAGCTCTAAGTGCTCTTCCTGCCACTCACATTCCACATGGCCCTTCGTGCCATCTACTTAGGGCTGTGTAAGTAGATGCAGAAGCTACAGAAAGAAACTACTTGGGTAACTCTGCATTATCTGACCTTCTTATAAAGTATTTTGCTGCTGCTGTCAGCCAGCAATGTTATTTCCTGAAGTACAATCCCAGCAAGTAGTATTTCTGGATCATCTACCAAAGTGTTGGCCAATGCTGAGTGATTGATTGAGGTTATGACATGACTTTTACAGACAGCACTTTCAGGACAGATACAAACACATGGGACTCGCTTGTTATTTTGTGCTAAAGAAAAACACTTGGAGATGGGAAGTGGAATTTCCGGCAGCTGGGAGACTTCAGTGATTTGACATTAGACAATTTTTGTTTGATGGTGGAAGACAGATCTGATGAAACCTGACATACAGTTTACAGTGATAATTAAGATCATGAGTGTGTTAAAGGGAAAAACCTCACTCACTTGTCGATGTAGTTTCGTCGGAAGATGCATTTACTCTAGGTCTGTTTTGCCCCAGCTAAGTACCCTTGTGCTCAAAGGAGTAGTTTTCTCTGCTACAAACTGCTGAGCTGAAGCGACCTTTCTGAATGCCGACTGCCTCTGAGAATACAGTTATTTAGACCTGGCCAAACTGGATCTACCTTGCTGTCACATGTTAAAGTTGAAGTCAGAGGTTATGTGCAGCCAGGAACACCATCAGTATGACAAGTTTGGAGCAGGGAAGGAAACGTCTCACTTTCCAAATGCTTTTCTTCAGCAGTTGTTTCACTTCAGGGGTAAATCAGTGTCCTGCACAAGAGCAGCGTCTATCAGCTGTAAATTCCAGTGTGAATATTTCCCATGTATTTTACACTGCTGGTCTTAAAGCTCTTGTAAAGAAAGGATTCCATTTAGCCACCTAAATTGAGACTATTCCAGTAAAATCATGTCCTGGTTAGGCACTTGAACACACTATAAAGTATATGGGGTGAATAAGACCTCTGAGAATGGGGCCAAAACCAAGATGGAAGAGTAGAAGCCTGTGCATAGCCAATAAGGAAATAATAAGTACATGGGTGAGTCTTAAATCCTGCCCTTAAGAATAATATCCTTGTCTTTTCCTGCTCTCTGCCTGCTCAGGAGCCAATGTCCAAAACCATGTCCCAACCTCTTCTGGCAAAGGAGAGAAGGGCTTCAGTTCTTTCTTTTAAAGCTGAGTTACAGCTTCACTCAGATTGCACACTGGGAACACTCAGGTGGAGGTGAGGGTCCAGGTTTGATTCCCTCCTGTTGGGACATGCCATTACGCTCAGACACTGTAACTAACTCAGAATGAAAAGGCAATTTGCATATTCAGTTTCACTTCGTTAAAAAAAGGGAGGATTTGAGGATGGAAGCACCCTAAACTCTCAGAAGGTCCTTTTCCAAGGTGGGTTTCCTGCCTGTGAAGCTCCCAGTAAGTCTTTCTGGCATCATAAATCTCAGGTGTTTCTTTCTGCACAGCAGCACAACTTCAGCAGGAAAACTGGATTTTAACTTTATTGTCTGCAAAACAATCTAAAGTTTGAGGGGGAGGCCTGGTGCATCTCAATTCCTGATGTCAGAGCTGCTCAGCTCGGGTCTGCCACATGCCAGGCAAGTATGCCAAGGAGGATTTGTTGTGTAGAAGATGGAGCTCATATTGCCTTCTCCTGTGTTTTAAAAGGGCACATGCTGCTGATGCATTTGCTGAAGGAGAACATGGTGTTTTGAAAATCACCAATCCCCTGAAATCATAGAACCATAAAATCATTTAGGCTGGAAAAGACCTTCAAGATCATTGAGTTCAACCATTAACTGAACTGTCCCAAGCTCACTGCTCAACCACGTCCCTAAGTCCTGGGATGGTGATTCAACCACCTCCTCAAGCAGCCTGTTCCAAGACCTTTCAGTAAAGAAGTTCTGTCAAACTTCCACTGCTACATCTTGAGGTCATTTCTGTTTGTTATATCACTTGTTACTTGTGAGAAGAGACCAACACCCACCTTCCTACAACTCCTTCCAGGTAGTTGCAAACAGCAATGAGGTCTCCCATCAGCCTCCTTTTTTTCCACACTAAACACCCCCAGCTCCCTCAGCACCTCCTCATCAGGCCTGTTCTCCACACCCTTCATCAACCTTGTCCTTCTCTGCACCCCTTCCAGCACCTCAGTGTCTTTCTTGCATTGAGGTGCCCAAACCTGAACCCAGTACTCGAAGTGTGGCCTCACCAGTGCCCAGAGTACAGGGGGACAATCACTTCCCTACTCTTGCTGGCCACATTATTTCTGATACAAGCAAAGATGCCATTGACCTTCTTGGCCACTTGAGCATGCTACTGGCTCATATGTGGCCAGTGATCACTTGATGAGCCCCTCAAAGAGGGAACTGCTTCCGAGAGATCACCATCACGCTTAGCTGTGAGGTGAGTACAGGTCTGCTCATCTCTGTCATAACGGGGCTTCTGTGGTATCAGCCTAGAGAAGGGACCCTAGGGTGTATGTGCTCAGCAGAGCAGGCATGACCAGGACTTTTATGGCTACATTGTGTGTCTATCTGGACAAGGTCTACCTAGCTCTGGTTTTCAGAAGGGCAAAAATATTTCCAGCTGACCCAGCTCAGTAGCTGTTACCTCTTAGCTTTCCTGGTCTGCAATCTGCTTTAATGTCCATGCTCTTTCCATGTTAATGAAAACACTGAATTTACTCCAAAGCACCAGATATTTGGAGAAGAACATGGGATGAAATTTTCCATCAATACCACTGGATCTCTTAGTGTGGATCTGAGAGGCAGGTGGTGGGTTACAACTCGTGATGAACTGATAGCTTTTCTCCACAGAAGGTGTCACAGAGGTGCATTGAGGTGCTACAGCTGAACCTATTTCAAATTGTAAAGGTGCAAATGAACTGGAAAATCCTTACAGCTGGATGGATACTACCGAAAGTGTTAACTTTTAAACACTCAGGTACAAAGGTTGTCTTTGCTTCTACCTATAGTGCCCATATGAAAACAGAAGCCAAGGCTAAGCCATCCCGACAGCTGAGCCCTGAACATCATAGAATCATTAGGGATTGGAAGGGACCTCGAAAGATCATCCAGTCCAATCCCCCTGCTGGAGCAGGATCACCTAGACCAAGTCACAGAGTCAGACAGGGTTAGAAGGGACCACATCATGAGCCACTGTCCTCTCCCTCCCTGCAAGCACTTACTGCAGTACAAGTTGCATCAATGCTGGCGTCTAACAGGCCAGCAGGTACTTCATCTGGTGAAAAGATTTGATAGCTGAGTACCCATTTCTGAGCAGGGAAAAGAGAAAGGAAAAAGAATCTAGTTAATACAGAAAATCTAATGAGAAGTATTTCACAAGCAGACATTAACATCTAGTGGCTCTTCTCTTATTATCTGGTCAGCTCTTAGTATGCTGCCATAACAGAGAGGACAGACCAGGACTCATCGCGGGAGGCGGACACCACGCTGTAATGTGATGCAAGGCAGAAGTGTGGCAGGTTTTACTGATTCTTGAGATCTAGGTGTACAGAACACATCAGTGACAGACAAGGCATCCAGGACTGAGAAAAGAGAATTTCATTTCAGCAGGAGGTATTCTCAGTGAAAATGAAAGCTGTTCTCCTAGATGTGGTATTAGAGATACAGAGAAGCTGTAAATTGAGAATTTCGATGCCTATCTCCTCCTTATTTTCAGCAGTTTTAAAAGAAGAAATAAAGGAAGATGAAGGAAAGCACATTTGCTGCGTTTGGAACAATCAAACGCTGTGGAACTGGACAGCTTAGGGAACTGCTAATGGGACACAGAGTAATTCAAGGTCACTGGTTCAACTGTAGCTCAGGTTAATAGTATTTGGAAGTCATTACTGCTTGATGGCTCTTCAGTCATTTAAGTGACATGTCTTGGAGGTCTTAATGTAGCATTAAGTGAACACCTCTCTATAGCACACACACACGAAAGGAGTCTCTGTTGATGTCAGTGTTGTACTTTCCATCAGGAACATATGTAATGATTAAAGATCAATAAACAAAACCCACAGGGGTTGTGGAGTCTCCTTCTCTGGAAACGTTTAAAACTGGCCTGGATATGTTCCTTTGCGGCTTGGTCTAGGTGATCCTGCTCTGGCAGGGGATTGGACTGGATGATCCTTCGAGGTCCCTTCCAATCGCTAATGTTCTGTGATAAACCACGTCAAGTACTTTTTCAAAGACATGTTTGTGCCTCAAAGTTGACATTAAGGCCCTAACATGGGTTAGGCGCTACCCAAGACACTTTCTCTTCTCTTTGGTACTGGAGGCAACTGCTCTTGAAATGCCTCATTATAAAACAAGGTTGGAACATCAATCGTTAATTAAAGAAGATCTTACATTGGTCAGTCCAGTCACAGGGATGCTAACCTTTCAGCCACAGGGCAAAGACTGCATTCATGGGTGTAGAAAAGGAGGAATGCTTGTCCCATGGTAGTTCAGAGAAGCGTGTTGTGCGGTGCATTTGGGATTTATGATAATTCAGTAATAAAAACAGACTTTGCGATAAACTACATGCTTTGAATTTTGTTCACTATATTATGTCAAAAATGTTGGACAGAGATATCTAGTCCATAAAACTTTAAAAGATGTCATTGATTTTCAGATTCATTCAGCATCCTCTTGAAAATCTTATTGTCTCTCTCTGGTTTTATGATTTTACTTTTGTGAATCAAAATTACTCAAAATTTGAACTTATTCTGACTTTGAATGTCCTAAACTGTATGAAAAGCCCAACTAGTTTCTCGCAAATAATCCTCATTACTCCTCATACTTTAGTGGCATTAATTACTTTATTCTGAGCTATTGCTGAAGAAAATTGTTGAAAATTGCTGAAGAGATCTGAATGGACAATGTGTTTTACATTATCTGCTGAAAATCCATTCTAGTGGGCAATGTTGACGATTCCCTCCGCATACAATTATTTCTTTCAATATTAATCAGACAGTTTTTCAAAGGCTTACTCATGAAATTGGACTGGCTCCATGCCTAATCCAATATGTGTTGCACAGTAAACATATATCCAAGGATATATAACATATATCCAAAGATATATAACTTATATCCAAGGATATATAACATGCGACTTGGTCTGGGTGGTTCCTGCTCTGGTAGGGATATTGGACTAGATGATCTTTCGAGGTCCCTTCCAATCCCTAATGTACTCTGTGTGTGAGTGTCTGTGTGATATATCCAAAGACACAAGCTATATATCCAAAGATATATAACCTATATCCAAAGATATATGTCTACTAGGCAGCTGAATTTTAGCAGAGTGACAGAGTTTGCAAGAGTCCAACCAGATGAAGAGATATTTTCTTGGTGGAGAACTCATTGCTATGCAAGGTATTTTTAGTTTGTGCTTAGCATGTTTTGGGTGAAAAAAAACAAGTGGAGGTAGACTGTTTTCCTAATTCTGTACTGTACATGACATGTTTGGGATATGTCAGTGGCTCAGAGCTTTAAACAAAAGCATAAGGCACCATTTCACTGTTTCATGCTGCATTACCTAGGTAAAAAGAAAACATCTCTGTGAAGTGAGGCTAAGTAACACCCATCTGCTGTGCCAACAGCTGTCAGTGAGCAAACTTCCCTTAGGGTACAGGAGTAAAGGGTTAATTCAGCAGGAACTGAAAAATTAGAAACTTAGGGTGTCCAAGGGATACTATTGAATAACTCTGCTGGGCCAATGACCTGGAACATGGAAACAGAGTGGGATAGATGCTGAATTCACAGTAACAGCATTTCAGCAGTCTGTAAGAGGATTACTCCCTGTGATAGGACAAGGAGCAATGGGTGGAAGTTGCAGCAGAGGAGGTTCCGCCTCAACACAAGGGGGAACTTCTTTGCTGTGAGGGTCACGGAGCACTGGAACAGACTCCCCAGGGAGGTCGTGGAGTCTCCTTTTCTGGGGACTTTCACGGCTGTCTGGATGCGTTCCTCTGTGATCTGTGTTAGATAGTTTTGTCCTGCTCCGGCAGGGGGGTTGCACTCGATGATCTCTTGGGTCCCTTCCAACCCCTAACATCCTATGATCCTATGATCCTATGATGCTTCTTGTCTTGCTCAGCTCAGGCAGACTGGAAGTTTGTGAACTTCCTTTTGTAAGATTTTTCAAGTTAAATTTATGCATTAAAGAGCCTGAACTAATCCACAGGGTGGTATCACTAATACAAGTTTCTCTGGTAAATACATTTGAACCAGAGGTTTATAGATACAAGCTTTTCATGAGCATCTGACCTCGTTGCATGTCTGAACAGCCCTCAGCTCTGCATCCCTCAAGACTACAGAGAAAACCCGGTGTCTTATGGCAACCACAAGCCTTTGTGTGGTCTGAGACACACTGTAGTACGTGCGAGTGAAGCAGCTCAGCAGGAATGTTTATCACTTTGAAAGAACAGGGAAATAAAAGTCTTTCTGGTCAATGAGGTGCATAGCCCTTTCCCTGCAGGGTGGTCTTGGGGAAACCTGTGGGGATGAGTCCTGTTATCAAGAGCTTGCAGAATTGGGTCCAGAATCACTATACTTTCAAGACACAGTCCTATAACATAGAATCAGAGGTTTGGGTTGGAAAGGACTTCAAGGATCACCCAGTTCCAACCCCACTGTCATGGGCAGGGACATCTCCCACTAGACCAGGCTGCTCAAAGCCCCGTTGACCGAATCACAGAACACTAGGGATTGGAAGGGACCGCAAAAGATCATCTAGTCCAATCTGCCTGCCAGAGCAGGACCACCTAGACCAAGTCACACAGGAACACATCCAGGAGGGTTTCAAACATCTCCAGAGAAGGAGACTCCACAGCCCCCCTGGGCAGCCCCTTCCAGTGCTCTGTCACCCTCACCATGAAGAAATTCCTACTCATATTGATGCAGAACATTCAACCTGCCCTTGAACCCTTCCACTGATGAAACAGCCACGACTTCCCTGGGCAACCTGTTCCAGTGTCTCACCACCCTCACAGTGAGGAAGCTCTCAATTTCTCAAGTAAATCTTACTTCTTTCAGTGTGTAGCCGTTGTCCCATATCACGTAGATGTTTTTATCAAAACATCTTTCTACTATTTCCGTGCTTATGCATGTGGTACATGCTTCTACAACTTACACTTAAGACTCCGTTAGCTGATGCAACTGATTATTTTCTCCTCGCTCTTGCATTTTGAAACATTATTCTACTCTTAATTTTCAGCCTCCTCCACCTCCTCCTTCCTGTCTCTCACTTTTTTTATTTTCGCTGGTGACCACAACTGTAGTTTCAGTAAATAAAGCTAGTGCTTGATAATGTGGAACGGCCAGGAGCTTAACTCTGCCCTTGGAGATCGCTTACATCAAACCAGCGATCAAAAAGTGGTGCAGATAAAATTTGTCATCAGGGATTTCCTACAAAAGAATTACAGTGGAGAAATAGCCTGATCGATACTATGGATTTTCACTGCAGGGGCTGATAGTCCAATTGCTGTGAAACACTCACACAGATAAAAGGGCATGGCTGCCACTTTGTTACAGACTGCTGACTCAGCGCAAAGCCTGTCAGGTATTTATAGGCCAAAGTGATACAGAATTATCACCTTGCAGTGCCCAGCTCTTGTTAGTTCTGAGATTGCCTCCCTTTATGGGATTGCTAAATGCAGGTGAATGGAAAAATGATGGCTAACAGCTGTCAAAATGCAACAGAATGAAGTGCTTAAATCTTTTTTTATCCATTAAAAGGGTAACAACTGAACATATATCATAGTGCAGATGTTGTAATGATATTTGGGGCCAGTAAACTAGGGGTTATAAACAATGTACATCTGATCAAAATGGTAAGGAAAATACAAAAGGGAAAAAAAAAGCAATAATAAAAATTCTTCTTGTTACTTTACAGTATGTGGTTTGGCATTTTCTTTGCTGCTTTCTGCAGGATCTCCAGACCCCTGATCAAGGCTGCTAAGACCAGCCTCCCAGCTCCATCAATACTGTGGTAATTTTATACCCCATATACTGCAGGGAAAACTGCTTTAAGAAGTCATTGGGATGAGGCCAGGAACTCTGCTTCATTGTTCTAAGCCAGTATTTTACACCCTCACCACGATAAAACGCTGATAGATATCTAATATTAACCAACAGCATTAAGGGCTCATTGACTTCAAGGACTGTTTCACACACAGACACTTACAGTACCAGACCATGATGAAGGCAAAAGAAATACACTCATCTCTTGGTCCAACAGGTAGTATAAAGCATCTCTGTCCCGGTGTACAGTCCGTGATTGACTGTTCTCAGCCGTGAATTATTCCTCTGCTGGTACCAGCCTCAGTGTATTTCCTAGTGATGGTAACGAAGGGGGCAGACACTGCCTTCCCTTTTATCACTCTGTATAGTACAACAGGTATTAATTTTTGGAGATGGGGTACAGTGAGAGATTGTTTTTGACTGCATAAGGATAATATTTGGAAGGTCATACGGAAGGCTGTGGAGCCTGGTAACACAAAAAGAGACAGGATGTTTGATTACGAGGACCTGCACAGGCTTTGCCTTAGCCATAGCCTCCCAGGGGTTTTCCACACAGGAATGCTGATGGAGTGAGGTTTTTACAGCTTAAAACCAGTTTGAGAACTAGTCCAAATACATTTTTGAATGTACCTTCTCAGCGGGAACAGAGTCAAGTTGTGCTTTAGTACCTATGATGCTTTAAATACCGTAGCTAACAGCATCTGGAAGGTTGCACTGGGGGTCTCTCTTGCTGGAATAACCCCACAGTCCATCTCCCAGAAAACAACATCCTGTTACATGACTTTTTCATTTCACATGAAAGATGTGCTGACTGAGTTAGTCTTCTAACCAAGGGGAGTCTCCTCCTCTGGAAACATCTGGAACCCCACCTGGACATGTTCCCATGCAGCTTGATCTGGGTGACCCTGCTCTGGTGGGGGGACTGTACAGGATGTTGATCTGGGTGACCCTACTCTGGTGGGGGGACTGGACTGGATGTTGATCTGGGTGACCCTGCTGAGGCGGGGGGATTGGACTGGATGATCTTTTGAGGTCCCTTCCAATCTCTAATCTTCTGTGATTCTAGATCCACCCTGTCGTTGATAGTTTATGGAAATAAAATATTCATGAAAGAAGGGGAGAGACCTGGACTGTGCTTAGGACAGGTAAGATGAAGTATAGGTAGATCTGTATCTTACCTTGTGCCTGGAGAGGGTACTTAAAAGGCCCTGCTGGCTGAGAGAAATCATCCTGGTTCCTTAGAAGAGGTTAATGGATCCATCACGAATAATGCTTTGAAAATCTCATTTTTTGCTGCTTTTTTAAATGTGTTCATCAATACTGGTTTTCAAACCACACTAGCTGTTTAGGAGAAACAAAAAGAGGAGGATTAAAAAGCTGAAATTTTAAAAATTAGTTGAGAAAGTCATGGCCAAGAGTGGCTGAAATTCAGAGGAGTTTATGTACCTAATGCTTTGGGCCTCATTTAATAGCTGAGGTCTAAACTAAGGGAAGAGGTGCTGCACAAATCCTGGGAACGATATGATTCAAAACAGCACAAACCCCCCAGCTTTAGGTAACACTGGAAGAATTTTTCTGCAAGTCTAACCGTAACAGTGAACTGCAGCAGCTCCGGAGTGAAAATGCATACGTTTTAAATTAAAATGCTGAAATCTAATGCAAAGTATTAATTTAAATAATAATTGGATTGCCTGTAAGAAACACTGTAGGTTCCTAAACCAACACCTTCCCTAACCAGGAGAGAAGCCACACCTTTCTCCACGCTCCACAGGGAAATTACTGTAGTGCTTGTCTGAAGTGCCTGGTGCTGGTAGAATCATAGCTGCTCTCATCGCAGTGTTGTTGGATGGAAGTTTACTGTCACTAGCAATAAGCAGTAGATAAAAGGAGGGACAGGGGGGATAAGAAAACAAAAGGGAAAAATAGAAGCTAAAAAATTCACCAGAGGTGAAAAAAAAGAGAGGGGAAAAAAGAAGATATACATAAACTAGTTGTTTTTGTCTTTCTAGTTGCTATGATGTGCACAAAGGAAATAGACTGAATAAAATCACATCTCAGGAACACCAACATAAATTCCCCCTTGCTTTGACAAGTACGTAATTTTGTGCAGTGATGCTCTTCACGTCTGGAGAGTTATGAGGCAATTTCATTCCCATCTGACAAATTTACAAAGAAACATTAGAGAGAAGGGATTAGAAAAGCGAGAAATCTTTATAGACTTTTTCCTCAGGCTGTATTTTCCTTCCATCTTTTGGCTCTTCCTTGAGGAATATGTATGAGTGACTCATTCTGTATGAACGCCATAACCGAAACACTTAGCAGATAAGCATAACATGAAATGTGCTTTAAATCAACTAATTGTATTTACATTATCTGGGAGGGCTGATCCTCATTGGCTAAAGTTGGTAAAAATTTGCTATTGTGCATTTCCAAGATAACAATTTAGAGCCAGGCTAAAAGAAAAATAATAAAGGCAGCTATCACATTAGATCCATAACTTTGGAGGAAAGTCCGCGTCAGAGAAATAATTTGCATGTGCAGAACACTTCTCAGCTCCGAGCTCAGACTGACCTCTCTGCCCTCATTATGGTCTCATGAAGACGAATGATATTTTTTCATTTTACACGTTGAGAAACTGAGGTAGATGAAAAGATCTCCTAAATTCAGGGAGAAAATAAATGTCACCAGAAAACAGGACAGAGAGGGACTAGCTGGGCTGAGGTCGTTCTTCTGCATCACGAACAGCCTTTTCAATGGCATCAGGCTCTAACTTGAGAGAACGTCCACTCCATACGGGCCACCAGGTACTCGCCAGCACAGCCTGCTGCACTTTGTACTGCTGAAAAAGGATGAGACCAGGTGAGATCAAAGTGTTAAAGCCTTGCCAACATCCGTGAAAGGCCACAGATTCCTTGGGCTTGTGGCTGCACCATTGTGAACTCTTTCTGCCAGGAAACACTGGTTCAGCCTTCTCTCTGCTGACTGAGGAAAATTCTAGGACAGATAATTCTAGAAGTAAATGATAACAAGAAATGCTGTAAAGGCTTTGATGTCTCCTGTAAGGTTTCATAAAACAGACAGCCATGGCTCATTTTAGTGACACTGCTGAACGTGTTTAAGCTGAGCTGATATATGGCTACTGGAGCAAATCAGTATTTTATGTTCTGTGAGTAATCAGGATAATTTTTCTTCCTGTTTTTTTTTCTTCATTTTTTAATATCAAAACGTTGACACCGATTTGTTCATTACTGGGGTTATGTCGAGAAACTTCTACCAGAGATAATCTGGGCACTGCTAGACCAGGTCTTTTGTTTCGCTGTGGTTTCACCTGGGTCCCCTTTTAAGGTCATTTCAAGTGCTGGATGATGGTACTTTCCTCCTCTTTTTATTAATGAAAATTATATGATGGTGCTCGGAATTTCCAAAACATATCCCTTTCTTGGCACAAGGATGAAATATAATGAAATGCAGATGCTTTCTGATACAGAGCACAGATGAAAATGTTTTATAACCACGACTTATGGAGAGAGGAAAGCACAGGGGACACGGTTCCTAGGGCCCTGGTTAAAGCCCCAAAGCAATCACTGCAATATCTGTAATATGACAGAAGAAAGTCGGGGGAGGGGTATTTATTATCTTTTTCATGGGACCCAGGTGGACCTCCTGGCAGCCATGTTTATGATTCAGGATCCATTTTAAAATAGTGAACCATAATAAATGGAAACTCAGATGTGTAACTGTGCTGGATTTTAACGTGTTTCCAATTTTATCATCTCTGCTTTTGCAATCACTTCTGCATAGAGCACACGGCCTCACAACAGCTTTCAACCACGCGGCCTCACCCGCTCATCCTCTTCCCTCCTTATGCTTCCACCACGGCACGGACGGGATCAAAACGTCTTTTATGAGACTTTGGTTTCACTTAGGAGTCAAAGGGAGACTAGAAAGACACTCCTCTTTTTCCAAGGAACAGAGGTGATAAAGGAAGCATTTCCTCTGCTTTCTGGGAAAAGAAAGCTAAATGATTTTCTCGCCTCAACAAAGTACTCTCCTTGCGTTTCAGACAGATGTAGAAGCAGAAACGTTTGCTCCTCCCTGGCCTTGGCGTGGTGTGTAGATAGTCCTTAGCCAAATAAACACTGGACACGCGTCCTTTAAACCTTGAGAGAATTATCAGAAGTTATTATGCAGTAGGACGGTCTCTTTGGTATCAACTAAACATGTTAAGAACAGCCCCTAAAACTAATACAGAAAAAGAGAGGTGGGTCCAGGCCAAGAATCACAGAACATTAGTGACTGGAAGGGACCTTGAAAGAGCATCTAGTCCAATCCCCCCACCACAGCAGGATCATCTAGATCCAGTCGCACAGGAACGCATCCCAGCTGGGTTTTTTCTGTAACATCCTAGAAGTCTGAAGACATTTGGGTAAAGAACTTTGGTTCCAGTCTGTCACTGCTGCTAGAGATGGAAACTGTAAGCTCAGCTTAAGATGCAAACTTCACTTAGTGAAGCAATTGTTTGGCTCACAGCTTATGTCTGGTAGAGCAGCCTGTTCAGATGTGGCCCCGAAACACAACTACTTCTCTGGATCTTTTCCCTGTATAAGAGACAAAAATCTCATGGGAGAGGCCATGACTGTGAACATTTCTAATGTGCTCTGGCAAGAGGATGGGCACAAATACAGACAAATTAGAAATATTCTGGCATTGTTGGCTCCAGCCCAATCCAGAAATCATGAGTATAGACAAATAGGAAAATGTGATTCAGACAAATGACAAACTTGGGTGAGTTTAAGGTCATTATTTATCTTAAACAATCTGTTACTATTGTCAGGAAGAAACAACTGACTAACTCCCCTGAACAGCTACAGGACTTTCTCCAAAATACAGAAATAAGATGGTCAGGCAATGGAATGGGCTTCCCAGGAGGTGGTTGAGTCACCACCCCTGGATGTGTTTAAAGATCATTTGGATGAGGTGTTGAGGGATCTGGTTTAGGGGTGAACTTGTAAGGTAGGGTAGATGGTTGGACTCAGTGATCCCAGGGGTCTTGTCCAACCAGAGTGACTCTGTGAAAAGCCTGAGCATATGGCCCCGTTACCCCTGCTGCCGGTTCACAAGAACTAAGAGCACAAAGACATCAGCCAAAGGCACTCAGCGTTTAGGAAAATTCAGTGCTTGTCCTAAAGCTGGGTTTAAGGGAGCATAAAGCTGCACGTTCGCCCTTCCCTTAGACGTGGCATATGGTGCAGCCCTACATGTTCACTGCTCGGAGCAGCGTACGGTCCTGTTATTCTGCAGATCATAATTTAACACTTCACACTGGAGAGCTCTCCCCTCAGTCCTAGAAAACAACATGCTAAATCGGGGAAGTTCACACCAGAGTCTGCATAAAAAATAATTTCCACAACTTGAAGGAATTCCTCTGAAAACATTCTGAACCTCTTCTAATGTTTTAATGTCTGTACGTGCTCCTGTGCTTACCACGTCCGTACAATTCCATGACTGCATGAAAATCAGAAAGTGAAGCATACTGCTACCTCATCCCCGAGCACAGACGTACAGCTCACCTCTCTGAGAACCTAAAGCCTACCTAGCTCCCTCTGAAAAGAGTAGATTGAAACAAAGGTGGAAAGTCTACTTAAAAATCACTTTGGAAAAAATGTAGAAAAACCTACTATTTCCCCATTTTCTGTATGTGTGAGACATCTAAGAATAACCCATTTCATAACAAAGGCAGTGGAAACAAAATATTTGAGTTATTTTGATCACGATAATCCCAATTGTTTTGAAAGTAAATTATATCGGGAAGTCTCTCCAGAATGTACTTGCAAATTCACGGGAATGCCATTAAAATACAGCATTAATTAACATCCACTTTATAAAAGTGCTGCTAATATTGTGTAAACAAGCAAGATTTGAAAAGCTTATTTTTGACTTGTATCTGCATACGCAGTGTGATCATGGTGAGTTAAAAAAATACCTAAATAGCACTGGGAAATGAATTTTCACAGTTTGTTTCTGGTTGAAGACACACCAAAGTACCTGTCTTTAATTTGAGTAGCTGTGAACAAAAGGTACTTGCCAGCTTGCTTAGCATCGTATTTATATGCTCATGTCAGTTCAGCCATGGGAGGAATACTGATGTGTCAATATTTGTTAGCCAAAATGATAATAAGTAACTGACTTGAAATAACTTAAAACAATCAGAAGCAATTGTGCAGGATTTTATCAGGTTAAATCTGGCCGCACTATAGTTTGTCTCTTCAGAACTAAAGCCCGTCGGGCAGCATGCTAAACAGCCCTGGCTGGTGGAGCAGAGTGGCTGCAGAACTAGCGTCTGAGGCAAGGTGTGTTTCCCTGACAGACTACCACAGCCTCCATTAGCATCATGGGCCAAGCAAGGGAGAACTGCAGTGGGTTGTTGTTGATGTCTAGAGCTCACAGGAACACAGAACATTAGGGATTGAAAGGGATCATCTAGTCCAATTACCCTGCCATAGCAGGATCCCCTAGACCAAGTCACACAGGAACATGTCCAGGCAGGTTTTAAACCTCTCCCGAGAAGGAGACTCCACAACCCCCCTGGGTAGCCTGTTCTAGTGCTCTGTCACCCTCACTGAGAAGAAGGATAGAGATTTTCTTTACGTGCCTCATCAAATATCATCATAGGGATTGGAAGAGACCTTGAAAGATTGTCTAGTTCAGTCCCCCTGCGACAGCATGATCTCCTAGATCAAGTTGCACAGGAACATGTCCAGATGGGTTTTAAACATCTCCAGAGAAGGAGACTCCACAACCCCCCAAGCAGCCTGTTCAGTTGTCTGTATCCAGCTCAGGTTTCAAGTTAGACGGTAGAGCAACAATAAACCCTCCCAGAACAGCGTTGTTCTGGTTATGACTTAACTTTTGACCTTGTAGGTGATAAGTTCACCTTGGTATTACTTGCAGCATCTCATTTTCACTACTTGGAATCTAAACCAAAATTTTACAAAAGAAGCATTTTTTTTCCTAGTATTAAAATAATCTGGCATTGGAGGCAAAGTCAGCTGAAGGATTTAGGAGAAAGGAAAGTGAGTGAGAGCTAAGGTGATTTAGAGAAAGAAACCCCTTCCCCTCTCCCTCATCTTTTCATCTTTCCTGTTCCCGATTACTTCTGTCGGTTTACATTCCACATGTGCAGAGTCTGACCTAGCATGATATTAGACATGTAATCACTTCGTATACAACACCAGGTTAAAATGATTGAAAGAAAATGAAAATCTAACCTATGACTATTATGAATCACTCCCAATACACCGTGCATTTCATTACTGCGCTGGAGGAGAGGCAGCCATGGGGAGCTATTGTCCCCACTGCAGCACGTGCAGCAATGTCACAGAAAGCCGTTTGCCAAGATCTCTACAACACTACATGTTGTTTTTTGGGTTCACCTGAGTTCATCCAGGGGCTACGAATATGTAAGTCTCTAAACCTCTGCTTAGACCTCTAAACAGAGGAGATGATTTTGCTTCCCTGCCCAGGTGTCCTTGTCACATCCTGAGTCAAACTGATACAGAGAGGAAGGCTCTAGTGAAAGGACAAGGGGCAGTGGGTGTGAGCTGGAACATAGGAGGTTCCACGTAAATATGAAAAGGAACTTCTTCCCAGTGAGTGTGACAGAGCACTGGGACAGGCTGCCCAGGGGGTTGTGGAGTCTCTTTGGTGACGTTTAAAACCTACCTGGATATGTTCTTGTGCGACTTGGTCTAGGTGATCCTGCTGTGTCAGGGGGTTGGACTAGATGGTCTTTCGAGGTCCCTTCCAATCCCTAATGTTCCGTGATTGTGTGAAGGATCAAGACTCACAGGCACCCTTGACAAATCTTTAATCCAGAAGACCCACAAAGCATCTGCTCCGCACCCGCAAAACTCTGGGCTGCAGAACATTTATCAACAGCAAGAAGCATCAATAGATGGCAGAAAGCAGTAAACTGTCAGGTACCACAAGGACAAAGCAGGAGAGTTCAAAATTCTTGAATCCTATAATAACAGTGGGGGACTTATGATGGGAAATCTTTACCTTTAAGACACATACTGTTTTAGAATTAAACACCTTTTTTTCCTTCTCTTTCTCAAAGAGAGAAATCTTTGAACCAGTCACTTTTATCAGCTTCTGGAAACAGTTCCACATGCCCATGTGCACCTACTCTGCTGGCAACAGTAATAACGTGCTGGCTGTGAAGCTCCAGTGGCATGAGAAATAGGCAGTTTGTGGGTGGAGGCAATACCTTTTATTAGATCAACTGATTAGGCTGGAAAAAAGACAGACAAATCTTCAGAAAAACAAATCCCTCTTCAGACTTTAAATGTAACAGACATCTTGAAGACACTTGTATAAAAGTTTGATATGATGCTTTAAAGCACTGCTCATTCGTAAGATCACTCAAGGACTCCTTCAGAAGCTGCAAGTCTTCAAAAGTGATCCAGGAAATGCTATCGTACTCGGTGCTTTTCAAAGGCTAAAAAAATTTCCTGTTGTGAAAGAACAGTAGGAAATGATTCTGCTGCTGTTTTTGGCTGAACACTGCCCAAGTTTCAAGTTTGGATGATCCTCATTTCCATTCTAAAGGGTGATGTTTACCGAGAGCTAGGTTTGCCTTTGTGAAGTGTTCAAATGGTTGGTATCGACAATTGTTCAAATAACTACCATCAGGAAGAATGGCTCACAAGTGGGTTAGAGGTTCAACACACACAAATGGTCCTAAGAAATGTCCAAGACACAAATAGAAGAAGGAAGTTCTTCACAGTGAAGGTGACAGAGCACTGGGATGGGCTGCCCAGAGAGTTTGTGGAGTCTCCTTCTCTGGAGATGTGTAGAACCCACCTGGACATGTTCCTGCACCACTTGGCCTAGGTGGTCCTGCTCTGGCAGGGGGATTGGACTGGATGATCTTTCGAGGTCCTTTCCAGTCCCTAATGTTCTGTGATTCTGTGAGATGCATCCAAGGAATTAAAGGGAGGAAGGGAGAATGCTGAGCTTTCCTCTGATTTTGACGAAGCCCTAGTCCCTACTGTAATTAACTTCCTCTCAGTTCTGTGTGGTTGTTCTTAACCCTGCAGACTGCACAGTGCAGCAGTGTATTAGTGCTGGCTTACCCCATGCAGATCCTGATGCTGAGAGAAGAGGTGGTGGAGAAGCCATTTGGCAGCTCCATGTCACTGAAGAATATCTGAGTGCAGATAGAAACTCCCACTTAGTAGATTAAATTGGCTTCTCAGGAGCTTTTGTATCACCAAAATAGCATGAAATATATTTACCCTCAAGCTCATATTCTAAAAATTTGTTTGCCCACTAGGAATGCTAAATGAACCGAAACCTTGAACATGCTGAGGACAGTAGAATGAACAGACAAAACACAGTGACCTTGGATATTACATTCTACATCATCTCTAAGGTTTCTGCATTGTATATTCTTATTTCTAAGCCAGTGTAGAGTACGTGGCTGCCCGCTCAGACTCATGTGTTTTTCACCAGTGATCTTGACGTGCCATCTCTGGACAAGCCACTTTTCCCAGCCCTGAGTTTATCTCAGCCGGTTGTAAGCACTCCAGAAGTTGCTTAACCTGACTAGATATGTCCCTGTGCAAGTGGATCTAGGTGATCTGGCTGTGGTGGGGGGATTGGACTGGAGGATCTTTCAAGGTCCCTTCCATATGGCCCTGCAACAGGTTGGGGTCCTGAGAAGCAAAGAGCCTTCTGTACCGAAGTGAAGCGTGTCCTGCTTGTGGGTTTTGGCGAAGCAATGTGTTATTGAGAGGCAGTGAAACAGGTGCTGCTGCTGAAGCTCCTCTGCTTTTAGCCAGAGTAAGAAGTGCTGGTGCTGGGCTGTGTGAGCTGGTTTGCTTTGACCTCATTAATGTTGATAAATATGTTAAAGATGGGTGCCAGGAGGATGGAGCCAGGCTCTGCTCAGTGTCATCTAATGATAGGATGAGGGACAGTGGGCTTGAGCTGGAACATAGGAGGTTCCACCTAAATATCAAAAGAAACTTCTTCACAGTCAAGGTGACGGAGCACTGGAACGGGCTGCTTCAGGGGGGTTGTGGAGTCTCCTTCACTGGAGATGTTTAAAACCCGCCTGGATGTGTTCCTGTGCCACTTGGTCTAGGTGATCCTGCTGTGTCAGGGGGACTGGACGATCTTTCAAGGTCCCTTCCAGTCCTTGATGTTCTGTAATCCATAATGTTCTGTGGTTATGTTCTGTGATTGTTACCCCACAAGATGACTCACAAAGTTAGTTCACATATAGGGAGATCCAAAAGAGGAAAACAGAAAGGAAACACAAAGCAATACCACATTTTTCATTTAAAATGAGTGGGTGACAAATTGCTCATCAGATTGTACAATTTGGGTTGCTCTTACTTGCTTGCTAATTAACCAGTCTGACATGATGTTTCCTCCCTCTTGCATCCACCCTGCCTCTGAACTAATCAGAGTTCAATGACAGCATCACTTATCCCAGGACACATTCCAATAATTAAGGTTTGGAGGACATCTTGCAAACTCCATCACATACCAGTACGATTTTCTCTCCCTCTACTGCTGCGTATCTGACATGTGACAAGACAAAGCCCTGCTCTCATATACATAACAGCAGGATGCTTTCCCACCTTTTAATGGCTGACTGAATTTCTTCCCCTGCTACTCTGACAGTATGAAAGTGCACTGCAAAAATGACGGCGTCTTGAAAAGCAAATCCTCGCCGTCTCTGGACTTGGGAACGAGAAAAAAGCGTGTTGTTATAAGCTGCATCTATTGCTAAATGCTCTTGCACAGACATTTTTAGTGTAGGACTGCACGCTCCCGTAAGCTGGGTTTCACTGCCTACACGCTTTCCCTCGCCGCTATATCGCTTCATCTGATTTCCGCGAATAAAAGCACAGTTTGGCTTTAGCGCAGGAAGGGAAGCACAGGTAGGGGCATCTTGTACTCGTTCAGGGAGGGGAGACAAGCCAGTAGGAATCCCTGCTACCTGAGTGCTTTTTAAACCTTTGTAGGCAGAAGCAACAACAAATTGCCCGGCAATCGCTGGGCTTTGCACTGCTGCGTGCTCAGAGTGTCTTCATTAGCAGTGACAGAACTACTCTGAATTTCCCTACTAGTAACTAGCTACCTCTCCTCTGGTTTCATTCGCTCAGATTTAATTCAGACCTGCAAGCCAGCTGGATCAACCTGCCCCAGCTCTCTAGGGACCAAACCTGAGCATAAGCTGGTCATCTCTTCCTTGGATGTTTCTCCCCTTTAGTTTACCTCAAGAGAGAAGTCTCGTGAGCCAGTGAACAGTAGGAAACATGAGCCCCTGTCTAAGCTGGAAGTTTAGACTTCACAAGAGCAGAGCTGGATCCCCTGAGCTTTGCATGCAATTACAAAGGAAAAAACAACCCACCACAGGAAACTTCAGAAAGAAATTATTTTACAAACTAGATTTAGATTTGTAATAGTAGCTAACCACTATGAGCTTTCTTGAGAGTACCAGTAAGAATGTGCCTACAGATACCCTTCTCTGGGAAGCTCAGATATCCTGGTGACCATTTTCCTCCTGAAAAGCACATGGAGAGACCATTTATTTTATCTTCTTAGCATTTTACATTCATCTTTGTACTTTATTCTGAAGGACTACTCTCATCAATATGAGAAACAACAGTGGAATTAACCTCTTTTCACTTGTGCCCTCTGATAGGATGAGGGGCAATGGATTCACACTCGAGCACAGGATGTTCCACCTCAGCGTGAGGAAGAACTTTGCTGTAAGGGTTACAGAGCACTCAAACAGGCTCCCCAGAGAGGCTCTGCAGTCTCTTCTCTGGAAACTTTCAAGACCCATCTGGATGCATTTCTGAGTGTTCTGCCCTGGACTAGGTGACCTTCAGAGGTCCCTTCTAACCCCTAACATTCTACGATTCTGAGCAAAGTGTGTTTTACCACAGACCTCAACACAATCAGGATTTTGCCCATAGTGCAATTAAGAAAGACCCCTGCTCCATATTTCTGTAGATAACTTTAGACTTTAACAGAAAATTCTCCAAGATTAATTCATTTTTTCTCTCCTGCTTGGGGATACTGATCTCTGAGCTTCTGTTTCAGAATCTGAGTCGATAAGCCTATCTGAGTTCATAGAGGGATAGAAATTTTCTTTATGTGCCCATCAAATATCATCATAGGGATTGGAAGAGACCTTGAAAGATCATCTAGTTCAATCTCCCTGCCACAGCAGGATCTCCTAGACCAAGTCACACATGAACATGTACAGGTGCGTTTTAAACATCTCCAGAGAAGGAGACTCCACAACCTCCCTGGGCAGCCAGTTCCAGTGCTCTGTCACCCTCACCATGAAGAAGTTTCTTTTCATATTTATACGGAGCCTCCTGTGTTCCAACTCACACCCATTGCCCCTTGTCCTATCACTAGATGACACTGAGAAGAGCCTGGCTCCATCCTCCTGACACCCACCCTTCACATACTTAGAGACTTTAATAAGGTCACCTCTCAGTCTCCTCTTCTCCAAGCTAAAGACCCAGCTCCCTCAGCCTTTCCTCATAAGGGAGATGCTCCACCTCCTTCATCATCCTCGTTGCTCTATGCTGGACTCCCTCCAGCAGCTCTGTGTCCTTTTTGAACTGAGGGGCCCAGAACTGGAAGCCATGCTTTACTCAGCAGGCTGCCACTGCTTCCAACACTGTATTCCATAGTCATTCCACAGAAACTAGGAAAGAGAGTATTTCCTATAGATAGAAATTCATCATGATGGACAGGTCTTCAGCGGGTATGAACATACTTCAAGTGACTTACACAATAATGTACTCATGCACACATTTCTGTACTTGCACAGTCTCCACCAGACACTCCAAATACATTTTACAAGGCAAGATAATAGAAAGGAGAACAGAAGAAAAGTTTGCACCCCCAAACCACCTCCATCATGATAGGGAGAAAATAGGAGTAGGAATCAGGCTTAGGGGAGCCTAAGGACATAGAGATGAGGGATTTAAGCAAGGTCCAGGGGCACAGGTGGTACAGCTGCTGTGCAGAGCCCACGGCCTGTCTGGAGCCTGAAGCTGGAATTATTTCTTCTCCGCTGTCATTGGCATCATCAGGTATTTGCTTTATTTGGTCCAAGAAAAGTGCAGCAAAATCGCGGTTTCCTATCGAACGTCCAAGGTCACTCGCGTACAATGTACAAAAAGCACATTTTTGTTGATGGAATGGCCTTTAGCTAATGAGGTAATTAGTGATATTACAGCAGAGGAAAAGGGGGGGATTTCTTTCTCCTTTTCTCCCTTTTTGCAAACCCAGTGAAGTGGCAAATTTTGTCGCATTTGCTGTATGTGCACAATATCTCACCCGGCTCTAGAAAGTAATGTGTTTTCTGAGTAGCTACTGTATGCGCTGAAACTAAGTTATAATAATTTGATGACTAGGAACAAGATTAATTCAATGAACTACTATTCTCGTGACAATTGCAAAATATGGTAGGGGACTAACTCTGGATAGCACGAATAGAAATGTTTAGGGCATCCTACTGCTTTATCAGTGAGAAGCCTGACATGGAAAAATACCCAGCAAAGATATTAGGGGGTGATATCTGCTGAGGTGCAGCAAGGTAATCAGTTAATTCCTCTACAAGAGAACTAGTAGCTGCAGTGAAAGCTATCATCAGAGGAAGCATGAATATATATACAATAGAATAAAAACCAGTGAAAGATATAATTATATTAAATTATAGCAACTGCCACGTAGAAGTACCAATGAAAGTAACAAAAAGGATTGTCATTTCCTTTAGAAATGATGTTTGATAATATCACAGAGTCTTCACATTTCCTCACACATGGAGATGTGCCAGTTATCCAACATCTAAGGGGAAAACAAAGAGCCCCAACCCAGCCTCAGTTACAGTACAATTGGGAGCAGCCCTTGGCTTGTCAGTTAGAATGTGACAATCAAAACTAGAGCTCCTGACGGAAGGATCTTTGGAATAGGGGATTTTATTTTTTTTAAAAAGAAGATTGAACGTTGAGTACAAAGAGACGCTGACCCGCCTCTTGTTCTTTCACAGTATAAATAACAATCACCAATAACATTAGAAATAAATTCAACGAAAAGGTTCACAGATTAACATTTTCATAATGTAAATACATGAGACCAAATTTAGAGCAAATGATATGCACATATGTTATGTAAAGGCCTAATATTCGCTGAAGATGTGGAAGTATTTTTCAACTACATGTACCAGAGAATTGGGATTTGGACATCTATAAATAGTTTGCTGAAATTATGGAAGAAGAGAATTATAGCACCACAAAAAAAAATTATAAAAGGGAGAGTTGGTAAGAAAATTTGCTGTTCTGGATCAGAATAAAACCCAAATCTTTTTCTCCAGTCTCTTTTCCATTACTAAAAATAAATAAATAAAAAAGACTCATCCTAGAATGTTAGTTATTCATATCTCAGCTTGGCACCAGGTTGGATGTGGGATACCATGGTTCAAGAATTGCTGCATTGTGGTTTCACAAGGACATTGTGTATGAGATCACTCAGCTGCTTCTTTTGGAATAATTTTGTGCAGACAGAAGAACTTAACCAGCATATCCCACGTTTCAGCTGGATACATAACCACAGGCCTACAGAGCATCCCCCCAGCTGCACGGTTAGATACCCACCCACCCCAGCATGGCTGATTGGTGGGTGATCACAGGAGGTGCCCTGAATGTGAGCAGGGGTGTATTTGCTATTAATAAGCTTTCAGATGCTCTGAAGCTATGCTCTGTCTTACTTTGATTGAACAATACTAGACATGAAAAAACCCACCTTTCTCAACAAACCTTGAGCCACACATTCACAAAACATTAGGAATTGGAAGGGATCTCAAAAGATCATCCAGTCCAATCCCCCTGCCAGAGCAGAATCACCTAGATCAAATCACACAGGAACATGTCCAGGTGAGTTATAAATGTCTCCATAGAAGGAGACATCAACACCTTCCTGGGCAGCCCATTCCAGTGCTCTGTCATCCTCACTATGAAGAACTTCCTTCTCATACTTACATGGAACTTCCTATGTTCCAGCTCACATCCATTGCCCCTTGTCCTGTCATTAGATGACACTGAGAAGAGTCTGGCTCCATCCTCCTGACACCCACCTTTCCATATTTATCAACACTCATGAGGTCAACCCTCAGTCTACTTTTTTTCAGGCTCAAGAGACCCAGCTCCCTCAGCCTTTCCTCATCAGGGAAATGCTCCACTTCATCATTTTGGTTCTTAGTAAAACGATGCTCTGGAGAAACCAACATTGCCAATCCGACATCGTTCCAGTGTAAAATTCCCAGCTAAGTAGAGACTGACCCCTTTTGATCTTTCTAATGTCTTGCTCACCACTGCATTTTATGTTGCCTGTTTGCACTTTGTTTGTTTATTAAGTCCCAGCACAAGTTTCTAGGTAGAAACTATGTCTCAGAAAATGCTGCACAAGTTTCCTCAGCCTGATGCTCACGCAGGGAAATAAGGAACAAGTGGATACAACCTAACAGCTGGTGGTGTTAGACCCACAGGGCGTGAAGAACCCAGAGTATAAGGCTGTAGAACATCAGGGCCACGGAATCTGAAGTTCCCTCAATGAAGTGATTCAGACGTAACAAACTGAAGCTTGCAGAAGACTGAGCTGTAAAGCTAAGGGCTGCTTAAACAGGCTTTCCTTAAAATTATGACTTGGCCTATTTCTTTTAATGGCAAACAGTAAATCTGGGTTGTCCATCAGGGGTCAAACCAGGTACCGTGAGAGGAAAACACACTGCAAACAAGAAAGCTCCTGCTACAGACCTTTGTCCTTACTGCTAGATCTCACACAAAGCTGCATGGAATCAATGCAGATCCTTTTGTATTAGACCAGGCAAAACCAAATGTTAACACAGAGTAAACCTCTGATCAGAAGAGGCCAAGCTGTCACGACAGTTTCAGAAACGAGAGCAGTGAGATGGGCTGTACCACGCAATTCCCACACTGTTCAGCAGTTGGTTATACTGGCAGAGAAATGGGAATTATTGTGTATGAAGTATTTTACAACACGAGGTCAGATTAAATCTAGGGTAAATTAATACAACTCGGTGGAAGTCAGAGGCATCGTGCTCGCTAATTCGCAGCGTGCTGTAGTGACAAAATGCTAACAACAGAATGAAGAGAGATGCCCCATTCTTGTTCTGCTAAAGAGATAACGGACCCTCTAATTTACTGATTCCAAACCAGCTGATTTCCCTTTAGAGAAGAATGCACTGGGTTGCACCTATCCACCAAATTCGAGAATATCTATTATTAACTTACTTTTTATGTATTTTTATTGTAATGAATAATAGCAAAACTTAGCAATAGTATATGGTCCCACACAAGCAGCTGTGAAAAGATCTCCTAGAATTCAGACAAACAGCACGGCTAATAGACTACTCTTAGTGAAGAGAGAAAACATAGTGTCAATCATGCATGCTGACAGGGTGCAATTAACCCAGCATCAAATTGTAGAGAGATGGATGGGACCAGATGGTCCTGTTATCCTAACAAAGGATTACACAGCAAGTGTCCTTCGGAAGAAAGAGCGTTTTTTAACACAGACCTTTGAAACAAAAAAAAGGATGATGTGAACTAAAGAGATATTACAGGAAACGGAAACCAGTAAACGATGCTTTAAATATTAATTCCAGCACTTAATTATGTGCTTTAAATAAAAATATAGGTTATTTTTTGATCATAATGACGTCCACTGAAATTTGCCCAAAAAGGGTCTCTCGCTTGAGATTGCCGTCAGACTGAATCACTGAAAACAGAGTCACCGAGGAATGGCTGAAAATCATAATTCTCGCTGTTTCTGAAAATATGATTTCATTTGCTAACCTCAAACTGGCCAAATGCTGCTCCCCTACTCTGCTGCACTTATGGGAAATACAGAAATTGAAACCTAATTAGTGAGCAGCAACGGTAGAGAGCAGTGCACCCTGAAACTCTTCCCACGGCACCTCAGTGACTAATATTTGGGACCATATGAATAGAACTCAATTAAGACCAAAACTTCACCCCCTATATGAGATAGAGTAAGTATTTGGAAGATAGAACAAATTTATGCAAAATAATCCAGTAAAAGAGTTTAAAAAGAGGAGTTTCTAACAAAGTCAAATTTCAGCTGAATGATGGTAACACATCGTTTACAATAAACCCCCCACTTCGTTCTGTGAAAAGTGCATAGTAATAGAGAAATCCCAAAGCTTGTGCCATTTGTGGTATTAGAACGTGGGTCTTAAACCTCAGAGCCTTCTGTCATCTCTAGGGTCATATGAATTTCTTCTAAATCACAAGACAGTATCGCACTGCAGATTTCCAGGATAAGGAAAAGCCCCCAGAAATCCCACCTAATGCTACAGAAACTAGCGCAATACTAGTGTGTCAAAACTTGACGGAATCACCTTCAGCCACGGCGGGGTGTATTTGACTGTATTTACACAATGGCAATAACAGTTACATCCCAAATATTTTAAGGGAAGTTTTCTATTCTTCCTAAGGAAGTTTTTAAAGGCTTTTAACCTGAATAAAATTCCGCTGAGGAGACATACAAAGGATGTAAAATACAACCCGCGATCACCTAGTGAATCACTGAAGAGAATACTCTCCACAGATTCCCTCACTAATTGAAGGCTACTAACCTACTCCTTCAGTCAACAGGAGTATTATACCTTCTATTCTTAAAATCAGAAAAGCCCATGAGGAAACCATGCAGTCATGCCTCAATTAGCGAGCTACGTGGTGCAGCTTTTCCTGTGGCTTAGGCGTTATTTCTGCTCGTCTAAGAAACATCAGAGATTAGAAACTGAAGCCTTTGTGGTTATTACGTGCGCTCAGGGAATAAAGGCAAATCCTCCCTTCACCGTGCAAGACACAGAGGTCAGTAACACCTGTACTATAGTGTAAATATGATTTATTTGATGTATTTGGGTGCCTTACTTTCATGCCCAAGCTCCAATTTCTTCCAGGTTCACACACACTCCTTCCAAATTGTTGAGAACATCCAAGCATTCTACTGTCCTTGCTCCAAGACTAGCTGCAGTATCACCATTAAACTGGTTTTCAGAAAAAAGAGTGGCCCAAAAACCCCTAAAAAAGGAAAAAAAAAGGAGAACCAACAGGTATGTAACTGTTTGATTTCTGAATGGACAAATATCTGCTGTTAATAGAAATACAAACTGTTATACATATGTGAAGGGTGGGTGTCAGGAGGATGAAGCCAGGCTTTGCTCTAGTGATAGAACAAGGGGCCATGGGTGTGAGCTGGAACATAGGAGGTTCCACATCAATATCAGAAGGAACTTCTTCACAATGATGGTGACAAAGCACTGGAAGGGGCTGCCCAGGGGGGCTGTGGAGTCTCCTTCTCTGGAGATGTTTAAAATGCACCTGGACATGTTCCTTTGCAACTTGGTCTAGGTGATCCTGCTGTGGCAAGGGGATTGGACTAGATAATCTTTTGAGGTCCCTTCCAACGCCTAATGTTCTGTGATTCTGTGAAATATGAAAAAAACCCCAACCAAACAACACTTATCCCTGAAAGTTTTCCACGCTGATATGTCACTGTAGTACTTCACAGAAGTCACAGGTCGGAGGTGTCATGGTAGCACTTCCACTAGAAATGTTGCTTTCCAGGGGCACATTCTCTTAGGTTATGATTCTGTTCAAAATCCCACAAGATCTGGACTCATGCAAGTGGGTTGAGAATTGGCTTTCCTCTCCTTTCCTGTCATGACATCATCTTGCACAAAGCCAAAGGAAATGTTTTGCAATGTAGATCAACACAACCACAATTAAAAATAAAGTGACCTGTTTGATGCCTTTTCAAAATTCTCCGGTCTGAAGAGGTTCAGCTCTCTTCCAACTAAGGAAATTACAAAGGATCTAATCAGCAGCTAGAATACAGCCACAGAAATGCTCATCAGCATACCTTAACCAAAGTGAAATAAATCCTGAAAGTTTAATATTCCCCTTTCTTGGGCCTAAATAGGCCCCTTTGGAAAAGTATTTTATTGTTTCTCATTAAATTAGAATTGTGCTGAGATGCCACTATCTACCATTTCCTATTATTATTAATGTAAAAAAAACCCCCAAAACCACTGCATATTCAGCATTTCCCCAGTTAAAACCAGACAGAAAGAAATGCGAAGGTTTTTTCTAATTCATGCTAATTTAAAAACAAAGTTTTTTTCTCCCAGTTTGCATCTGCACTTAAAGATAGCAATACTTTCTAATGATAATTAAGAACCTTTAATTTATTAGTTTATTACTGCTGTCCTACATTAACAGCTCTCACAGAAACAGCTCAGAGATACCGCATGTGTGAACGCGCTTAATTCCTCTCTCATTAACCTCAGAAACATGTAGTAATTTCTAGGCAACTCAGACCAGAAGTCACTTTGCTTTTCAAGTTGTTAGTAGAAGGAGTAGCTTCCAGTACAATCCTGTGTCCCAAGTCGGTTGCTCACTGAAACTTCAGGTTTTATGTTTAAAATCCACCTGGATATGTTCCTGTGCCACTTGGTCTAGGTCTGATCCTGCTGTGGCAGGGGGATTGGACTGGATGATCTTTCAAGGTCCCTTCCAATCCCTAATGTTCTGTGATTCTGTGATTTTATGATCCTCTTGCTGTTGATAAAAGGAAGCTTGTCGTGAGCAATCATTCACATCTCCGGGTACGTTCCATTAATGAAATGTTAATATTTCTGCGTCGTTCGCTCGAGGCAGAAGGCTCGAGCCAGGTTGGCATTTTTATCAAGAAAACAGAAAGAAACAGAGCGGTGCATATGGATAAGATGGATTCTTCCCAGTCTACGCTGAAGACTCTTGTTAATGATAATGCTACAGGAGGAATTAACATTTTTAATTTGCCCAAAGAATCTGCTTTTCTTTTTATGACCAAAACACAGTTGCTTCAATTTTTCAGACCTTTTTTTGGGTTTTGCTTATTTAACAGACATTGCAGTGAGCAGGAGTCAAGTCAGGACACAAAAGACTTGAGCTGGAGAAAGAGGAGAAAAGAATGATTCTATTGCTCAGTAGGCAGTGGACCAGGCTGGGAGCAGGGTTCTTGGATTACTTCTACTTTCTTTTTTGAGACCCCATCTGGAATATTGTGCCCAGTTCTGGGCCCCTCAGTTCAAGAAGGACACGGAACTGCTCAAGAGACTCCAGCGCAGAGCCATGAAGATGATGAAGGGAGTAGAACACCTCCGTGATGAGGAAGGGCTGAGTTAGCTGGGTCTCTTAAGCTTGGAGAAATGGAGACTGAGGGGTGACCTCATTAATGTTTATAAATATGTGAAAGATAAGTGTCAGGAGGATGGACCCAGGCTCTGGTCGGTGTCATCTAGTGATAGAACAAGGGGCCATGGGTGTGAGGTGCTGGAACATAGGAGGTTCCACATCAATATCAGAAGCAACTTCTTTGCAGTGAGGGTGACAGAGCACTGGAAGGGGCTGCCCAGGGGGTTGTGGACTGTCCTCCTCTGGAGATGTTTAAAACCCTCCTGGATCTGTTCCTGTGCAACTTGGTCTAGGGAATCCTGCTGTGGCAGGGTATCGGACTAAACGATCTTTCAAGGTCCCTTCCAATNTATCGGACTAGACGATCTTTCAAGGTCCCTTCCAATACCTAATGTTCTGTGATTCTCTGATTCAACATGAAACATCTTAACTATTTGGTTGAAGATTAGGATTGGGAGCACTTGTTTTTGTTTGATTCTTAGGACCCTGGAAGAACAGAGAGCGGTTGTAAGAACTGCTGTAGGTGGGGGACCCTCCTGTGAAGAACATGGACTGGAACCTCAAGATCCAAGAATAGAAGAGCTAAAGTCTCATGTCCTGTAGGACATAGTGAAAATAATCAAGAGATTCAATCATTCCTACCAAAGACAGTGTGATCCATCACACCACAGTGTAGTATAGTAAGACACAACAGTCTTACTGTTTTCTTATACTAATCGGTGACAGCCTGCCCTGCAATGTATGTGGGGATGAGTGTACGACAGACATCGGAGTTCTCTCCCAGTTTGGCTAGTCCCAGCCTCCATTCCCCCCTAGCTCCCAGTGTCCATACTGCAGAACAAGATGCAACATGGGATGCTTTGTGGAGACCTTTTCACCAACTTCTCCTCTGCCAAACTCCCGAGACCATGTACAAGCTGCTCTGGTCACTGAGAAGCAACAGTTCCGCTGCTGAACTCGATGTTCAGGTGGCCCCAGTGACAATGTCATCGCTATTGGTTAAAAATGACAACCTAGCAAAGTTCACTTAGATGGACAAATAAACCTGCAGGCACTCCTGTTTTGACTATTCATTCTTCCAGATTCCCTGGTCTGTGCTCTGTCTTAGACTATGCTTGTCCCTAGCAGATCTAAGCTGTTACAGCTGCTATTTTCTGCCCTGTCTTTGGGGATCCCATGGTCTCCTTGCAAAATTCAATGTTTTCTCCAGTCCGTTACTTGGAAAATAATTTTGAAGAGATGCACATCCTTTGTCACGCCTTCTTTTTGGGCTGTTAGAAGACTTTGGAGCATCTGCTGCTTAAAAGCTAACAGGGCTGATCACACAAGTTCATTAGTGCCTAACCCACAGTGTCGATGGCTGTGTGCCACAGAGTTTCTGCTTGAGCGACCTCGACAGGCAGTGCTGTAGTCATATGGAGTTTTTAATAAGTGTCAGAAAAACCTGAAGTACTAACGTATCCCTAATGTTACTTTTTGGCATCGTTATCCACTGGAGAGGAAAGAATGAAATTGAAATGTCTGTTTCCAGAAGAAAAAAGAACTCTCACCTGGGCTGAGTGTGAGGGAATGAATGGCTCAAGAAAGCTGCATTAGGATTAGGTTAAATCCCTTCCAACTTCGAATCCAGCAGGGGTCAGTTGGAAATTATCACTGTTTGACATCCACAAAGGCATATGTTTCAAAATCAGCTTTTTGGTTGCCTTTTGGGATGAGTTACCAATGAAATTAGTTGTTGGCTTGACTGCATTGGTATTTATTATGTCGAGTGTTGACACTGTGCCCTGTGTGATAGGACATGAACAGATAAAGAAGCTCAGCTGCACATGGTTGAAGCACAAAGGAAGTGACACAGGGGCAGCAGGGATCACAGAGACATTTGGGAGCCACCGATAACCTGGTCTTTCATACATTCAGCAGGGATGAAATTGAGATGATCTGCGTGACTGAAAGCAGGACACTGGACCTGTGGAAGGAAACTCTGTGCTGCTGCTCCACCAGAACTTACTCTGGGTGCAAGTCAGAGTTGCCTCAGGATGCAGCCACAAAGTTTGTCACAGAATCATCGAACATTAAGGATTGGAAAGGGACCTGGAAAGGTCATCTAGTCCAATCCCCCCTGCCACAGCAGGATCACCGAGACCAAGTTGCACAGGAACATATCTGGGCGGGTTTTAAACATCTCCAGAGAAGGAGACTCCACAATTCCCATGGGGAGCCTGTTCCAGTGCATAAAATATTATAGAAATACTTTAGTGAGTAGTGTCAGAATAATTAGAATGTAGAACAAATGATGCTTTAATTATATTTTGTTACTCCAGTGTAACTAGCTTGATTGTCTTCACTAAAAGCCAAATTACAGAAGATTAAGGAAAGCCTCCGGATTGATGATCTATTATATGGCAGGTGTGTATTTACAAATACATTCTTAAACTAGTTAGTGTGATTTTGGTGTCAAGAATGGTCTATACATAGATATTTAAGGGCTATTCCTAGCTGAAAGTTTATTTCCTTTTTTTAAAACATGAAATTATATCAGTCTGACCAAACAAATGGGATAGTTTTAAGCAAGGAAGTTTCTCTTCCTTTGTTTTTCTATTCGCTTCACTGAATAATTTGTATTAAGCTCAGCTTTAAATCAGCGTTTCCTCAAATTGAAGGACGGCTGGTGCTAAAGTATATGGTCGATTGTAATACTTGTAATTTGCATAAAAATAACAAAACTCATCAGTTTATCACTAGTTTTGTTTCTGCCAAGGATTTCTCAAACCAGTGGCTAGGAAATATTGTTGGTTTTCATACCACACTTCATCTAATTATGCAAAAACATATCTACAGAATTGCAAGGGTTCATGGAAGAGATAATCAAATCACAACCATTCAGAATGAGAGAGAGATGCTCAATGTGGAACTGCTGACACAGCAGTTTAATTACAGCAGTTTTGCAGCAACTTCCTTAACACGTGCCACAGGTTTAACATATGTGAGCATAGAAAACAGATACAGAAATTAAGAAAACCCCACAAAACAACCACAAAAGTGGATGAAGCATGTGAATAGCCAAGTCAGGTCTTCAGGAAGTGCTTTTCCCCACCTTTTTTTTTAAAACCACAGCTGGGGAGTCTCCTCCTCTGCAGATTTTTAAAACCCACCTGGATGTGTTCCTGTGTGACTTGGTCTAGGTGATCCTGCTGTGGCAGGGGGATCGGACCAGATCATCTTTTGAGGTCACTTCCAATCCCTAATGTTCTGTGATTCTGTAATAACAATACTATTTTTTGGAAAAAACCCAATTTCCCAGTGCCCAGCACAAAGCAGGTATTTGCCTTGAGTCAACTGCCTGGAGTATCAAGGGCACAACTAATACTTTAATTTGGGAAAACATTAACATTATCAAATGTGTATTGCTAGAGCTGTTAGTGCAGTGTCCTCTACATTTCTTTACGTAAAAGTGAAAAACAACTTTATTCTCAAAACTGGATCATTATGACCAAAGCCATCATAAAGATTCTTATTGATTCCAAAGGGTTTTTGCTGATTCTCACGTTGGAAATAGAACAGATTATTTTTTTCACCCTTATGGTTTTCTCCTTCTGTGGCAGGGTGCTAAACCAGTGAAACCAGTTGTGGTGAAAATGAACCTCATTCCTTTCCTTTTAAGACTCTGTGTGTGCTGCCACACATTACATAGCAGGCTTTCAGTGAAAATTTGTCCCCAGATCTTAAAAGCTGGCAAAGATGAACCACAGGACTCTAACACAGAATCACAGAACCATAGAATGTTCTAGGCTGGCAGGGACCTCTAAAGGTCATCTAGTCCAACCTCCCTACACAGGGACAGCTCTACCTAGTCAGGTTGCTCAGAGCTTCATCAAACCTCATCTTAAATGACTCTAGGGATGGGGCCCTACCGCCTCCTCGGGCAGCCCATTAATAGACCTTCTGCTTCAGAGCCTTCTGGTTATTCCTCAACTTTCCAGATGACAGAAGTGTTCAAAGTGGGTTTAAATAAAATAAAGCAAGTTATGTAAATATTTAGCACTTTAGTGCTGCTTTTTTATGGAAAGCATGGCAAAACCCCTCTCATTCCTATATTCCTTTTCTTTTAGAACTCAACACTTAATTGTATTTACACATCATGCCTTTTAAATAATACTACTACCATTTCCCTTGTTGATGGTCAATTCTCTATGGACCAGAGCCCTCTCAGGAATTGGGTAGTCTACATGTAAATAAAATACAAGGATTTTTGTCTTCAGGACTATGTTATGCTGAGCATCATTAGAGCACCCATCAGTGCCAAAACCTGTGTGTGTGAAAGGACTATGCAGACAGGGAGGTCACGCTTACATGATGCAATGGATGGCAGGCCCTGTGTCACTAGGACAACTCTGCAGGCTGCTGTGCAGATGTGGGAGTCACTGATACCCTGACTTGGCAGAAACACCATCTCAGGCCAGGGAAGCTCTTGCTTTATCCAAGCTCACTTGCACCTGTCTCAGCAGACGTGACCTCCTTGGGCACAGGGCTGAGCAGGTTTGCAATACGCCGTTCTGGGGCTAACTGGGTTATTTCTGTCTCAGCTGTCTCTGTGCTTTGCTCCACTGCTAGGGATGTTATTGCCAGGATTCGTGGGATTTCTAACATATGCAGTGCTTCACATTTGGGTGCTTAACTGGGAACAGTTTAGAGCTCTGCTGTTGAGAAGAAGAGCATTTAGTGTTTTTCCAAAAAGCAAATCCTTGTGATGGGTCTCTAGGTAATTGTTCCAAACTGGGAACACTCACAATGGCTAATCCCTTTGGAATTTGGAGTCCATGGGGACCTGCACGGAAAACAAGCAGCAGAACAGGGATTTGAGTACAAATATCCTCTGGGTTTAGACTACCATCATTAACACTGGGCCATCCCATGTAGTTCTGCTGCCTAAACCAGAGAAGCAGAGAAAGTGTAAGAGCTGCACATAGAATTACTGTGAATATAACCAGCAAGGAATGTTCTGATGAAGTAGAACTTCAAAAAACTTGCAATTTTAAAACCAAAATTCCATTGAATTTTCCTCTTTTCCTCTCCCAAAGTCATCCACCGTTATGACATAGGTGAGTGAGATGGAGCAATTCCCACGTGAGATTGTGGAATGTTTATTTTGGTTTTCCCACTATTTTTATCAATCCTAAACTTAATGCTGCATTTACAAAAGCTTCATCAATGACATATAAATATCTTGTGACCAAACATCTGCGCCAGCAGTAAGAATCCAGCCCTTTTCCCTTCCTTCTATTATTTTACATGAAGCTCTATTAGATCCTGGGTATGTTGGTCAGTTGTTTTCAGCTTACAGCTGACATCCACCCTTCACTTCAGACCTGCATGGTGCAAAGTTTAATTCAGAAGTTTGGATGGTGCTTGTGGTTCCCCACCAGCTCCTACTTCCACGCGCGCTGAAGATGACTCTGCCTGTGTTTATATGAGAGTGATATCTGATCCTCTCACATCGGGTTTGTACAGCTGCAAGGAACAGGCAGAGACCAGAGAAACAGAAACTCCACAGATTGGGGTTAAAGTGGGTTCCGCATTGAACATTGTCAATAGGTTCCCTGTTGCTAAGGAAACTATTTCCTTGGTAGCTGCGTGTTTGCCACATCTTACTAAATTGGTGTCAGTCTGAAGCAAAGAACAATGTGTTGTGGCATCACAAGAAATAAACCCCCAAATAGCCGAAAGTTTATTAAATACTAATTAAAAAGAGAAAGAATCAAACTGAAAGCGCTGGATGAGAACTCACGGCAAAGCTCTGGCTGTGTCAGAACCATTGCCTAGCTGAGCAGTTCAAAGGGGTTGCTCAGTGAACGCATTTTTTGTCTTTGAAAAATCTGAAGGGCGCCCTGTCACAAGAACACACTTTTTAGCAGTTAAGAACCTCGGGCGATGCAACTGGTTTTGTGCACAGGATTGCATGGGGTCCTAGGACAGTGATTTTCTCTTCCTATTGATGTAAACATTAAGTGGTATTTTTACCATTTATTATGCTGTTCTATGGCAACGCACACCCTGAAAGTGAGAAAAGTTGGTCTGTAGACGACCCAGAAGTACAAAAATTCACACTGAACCATTTCTGTGCACAATTATCAAGGGTGATTCATACGGAAATGATCAAGTTACTGCTTGTGGTACCCCACTGCAGCTCCCTTCCCCTCTGCTGTTTAACTCTGTACGTGTTAGTATTATCAAGGATTTTCTTGGGCAGATATATTTCAGTGTGAGAGTCCAAATCTGCTGGTTTAAAGGCTGTGGTACTCAGTACATACCGTTAAATGCAGTGTCTACCTCCGTGTTAGACTATGATCCAAACAACTCATGTCTATATGATTATGAAAGAAACTCAATGAATGCAGCTGAAGAATAAGATCAATTTTGTGAGACGAAGCACACCGAGGAATATCAGCATCGTTTCTATAGCTACTCACAACCTCACTCCACTCCTATAAAATCTGAAAACAAAACACCTCACACAGTTTCAATATTTGTACTTTTTCCCCAATGACCCCATGAGTCATTATTTTGTCCCACTCAGGCTGTTTTGTCCAGAGTCAACAGACCCAGACTACTGCAAATGACTTTTTTTTGCCACATTTTTACAGCCCCGAAATTTGTAAGAGAGGTGGGGGGGGGGGGCAGTCAATATTTTTCTATTCCAAACAAGTGAAACCTGGAGTAAGAGAAGAATGAAAGAGAAGCAATCCAAACCAGAGACTCCTCCATGAGTGAGATGCTGGGAGAGAACCAGTGCAAGCAAAATACTACGAAATACGCTACAGCCAAGGCCTTCTGTTTCTCTGCTCCTCATATAAGGGTCAGCACTAGCATGAATTATTTGCATGTCCCCAAGTTCAGAATTCTAATTGTATCCAAACTATACGGAAACTGATGCTCCAGCATAAAGCTTGAGAGAAAATAAATGCGCTGAAAATGAACAGAAACTATGTGGACATTTCTACTACAAGGATCATTTAACTCCCAATATAATCTGGGTTCTTAAAGCAATTTTTTCATAGTATTTGAGCCTCTCCTATATTACATCCATAAACTCCAGGAAAAATATATTTCCCCTTCAGAAAGTGCCATAAGACGCTACAAGCATGTAGGAAGCAGAAGCAAAGGAACAGAAATTAAAGACAAGAAGCAATCCATGGAAAATGAGTTTGATTGCAGTGAGATAACAGTCCTGTTTCACAATCACGGCGGTTCCCAGATCTGAGGGACCCTTTACTGCTTTACTTGGGAAAAGGAAAACATTTTGAGAACATCTGCAAATCTATGTAAAGTCATCCCTCTCCTCAATCCACCTGGTTTTTGCCAGCTTAGCAGAGTTTTAGGGGGTATTTTGTGGGTTTCATGAAGGACTGCAGAGAATATCCTACTTAAGCTCTATAATCTCAGTCTTCCCATGAGCAAGCACATTCCCTCGGTTAATCAGACTATTGCAAAATACATAATGATGTTAACTACCATATCTATGCACGAGGTCCAAGACAACACAGTGCTCTGCTGCTGCACCTCACTTGGACCTGGGAGATTCTCCTTGCCGAGCTGTTACTGTCATCAGCTCTCAGTGAGTTTAAGAAAACAGCAATGGACATAAACATGGTCTGATCCACATTTGATCCTGTTACCTATTTTCACTAAGGTGAGAAATCCAAGTAAGGCAGGAAATTTAAAAAGCAGGAGAAAAAAGCCCATGTGCCCGTGCTTCATTAGATTGCAAAGGAGGAAGCACTGAGCAGCCACTGGCTGTGATCCTCGGTGCAGATGAGGTAAGGAGCACACAGCTGTTTCAACTTAGCCTCACCCAGACCACCTCTGCTCAGCCGGAACTCTCTGTGTCTAATCAGGGAGAGGTTTGATGGTGGAATGTAAAGTCCCAGGCAGAGATGTGTGCAAAGTTTCCCGCAGGGGCACGAGGATGGCCGTGGGATGTAACTGGGTCAGCACAATCAGTGTTGCCTAAAGCAACCCTTCTTCATGCAGGAGCACTTTTGACCTGTAGCAACTGCTCTAACAACATGGTCATGAGAAATAAATTTGAATGAACTCCCGTGTTTAACTGAGAGCACAGTCAGAACAGAAACATGTCTTCTCAATGTCATCTAGTGATAGGATGAGGGGCAATGGGTGTCAGCTGGAACACAGGAGGTTCCACATCAATATGAGTAGGAACTTCTTCACGGTGAGGGTGACAGAGCAATGGAAGGGGCTGCCCAGGGAGGTTGTGGAGCCTCCTTCACTGAAGATGTTTAAAACCCACCTGGATGTGTTCCTGTGTGCCTTAGTCTAGGTGATCCTGCTGTGGCAGGAGGATGGACTGCATGATGTTTCGAGGTCCCTTCCAATCCCTAATGATTCTATGATCACAATTCATCTATTGATGACTTTGTTTCTTGAAGCATTTTTTTAGGCACCTTTTAACATTTGGAATTACTGAAGCTGTCCTAGAAGCCACCAGCTTTGCCTGCCTCCTCAGGAAGAGGTCAGGTATGTTTCACTTAGTTCTATGATTTAATAACAGGTGGGTTTAACAGCCACCGCTGCATATTCGGATGCTGTTTGTGGCTGCGTTACGGGCAGTGAAAACTTTCTGCTGGCAATTTTCAAGTGTTTCTGTTTCATTTGTATTCTTGGCGTTTTTGTGGATAGTAACCTCAAAACTGATTTCCTCCACAGGAGCAAACATATCCTGGCCTCCCTTCTGCTAATTTAACCGTCTGCTACTTAACACCAGAGATCAGAAATACTATGAGATATGGGAAATAAAAAGCGCATTTCAGAGGACTTTAATGGGGACATCAAGGTTAATACCTGTCTACACTCTTTCTTGAGAAACTGCAAGCAAGACAATTTATTGGATTGGACCTGAGTTTTATGTTTAATTACCTAAAGTGTGCTTTCCCGAGCAGCACAGCTCTCCGTCACCTGCCATCTAGAGAGGCAGCAGACAGAGTTGCTATAAAATCCATCAGCTGGGACCTGAACCAGGGTTGCGTGGTGAACAACAAAGTCAAGAACACCATGCAGAGGGCTGATATGACAGACCCTAACAGAAAGACTTCACACCAGGCTAACACTAATAGGAAACTGCTAAATATTTATTAAGCTGCTCTGAAAAGGCAAGGTTCTCAATACTGCAGAACCAAACTACAGAGGAGATCAAATAATGAGAAATTATTTCTTGGCACGGGTTCCTCTGATACTTTATTTCCTTACAGCCTGAACTACAGGGATGCAAGAAATTTCCTGCAACTTCAAAATAAAAGCGTTGCGGCTAGCCCGTTGAGAGAGTGCGGTATCGCGCTGGTGTTTCGGTATCATTGGCAGCCTTCCCTGATTATTGACACTACTGCTCCTGTAACAGCCTGCAGAGCTGCAGCCAGCATCTCCAGTATTTGTCACTGTCACTTCACAAGTGCTCAGCATTGTTCAGGAAATTGTATGTGTAAAGCAAAACTGCCTGCGACCAACTTCGACAAGGGAGCGCGGATGTGAGGGTGCTTGAAACTGAAACAGAGGTTTTATGTGTCCTATTATGTGCCCCAGCAAGAGCCATAAATAATCGTGACAAGGGTTTTTCTTTTTTTCTGTGCTACATGTGAAAGTCCTTGACTGTGCCTCCTGCTTCAGCTCCCCCCTCCCTCTCATGCACTACAGCTGCCAAGCTGCATGATGATAGATGGCACTATGCAGCAAATGACAGGTGGATAGATTTTTTAGTTTGTGCTTTAGAGAGAATCAGATATGCTGTATAAAGCAATAAAAAAAGCATACTCACAAGGTGGGTTAAAAATAGCAAGCGCAGCACTAGATGAGTTTGCTCTTTGTCAAAAAGTTAAATCTTTACGTGTAAAGTCCAGGAGATGCACTAATTCTTTCAAACCTTTGCAAGCGGTAATTTTAAGCAGACAAATACATGGAGATTAATATTTTTCCTCTCCATCTTTTAATGCAGGATACACTGAAAGCCTGTATATAACCTCTTCTGACTGAGGACAGCATGCAAAAGTGGAAAGAGACTCGATCCTTAGAGGAAAGTCTTCAATCTGGACAAGATGTGTTTGAAAAGTTTGCTTGCAGATCTTGAAACACAAGCTCAGGCTCCCTGTAAACTTTGAGTCATTGAGCTCTGAGGTCGGCAGGACTCTAGTCTAGCCTAGGTCAAACCTTTTCCTTTGACAGTTCATTTCTGATGAAAATCACTTATTTAGGTTTTTAGTATGATGATCACAGAAACACAGAACATTAGGGGTTGGAAGGGACCTCAAAAGATCATCTAGTCCAATCCCCCTGCCACAGCAGGACCACCCCTGTCACACAGGAACATGTCCAGGTGGATCTTAAATGTCTCGATGTGTGCTAAAAAGCAGTAACTTTGTTGTGATAAAGCAGCTTGCGTTAACAAAAGTGAGGACTCAGGTGAGTCAGAGCACTTACAAAATACCTGTGGAATATGCATTAGAGACATAAGTAACTGCTGGGACTGCACAGAAAAGCTGGAAGGGTGTGCGAACGCTTCTGTTCTACATGCTGGTAAGATCTGACAACTACATGTACATGAGGAAGTGGCTTTTCCTCATACTTAATATTCTTCAGTAATTGAATGCGATGTTCTCAAGAACAGGATGTTCCCCTGAAGTGTACACTGTGCACATCTCCGATGCGCAAACTTGGAAGTTGTTCTGCCCTTTCCACTGGATGTTAGCTTTACTTGTTTTCCTCTGTGCTTTCTATTGATCTAGATTCTGTGTAACAAATGGCCTGGTTTCCCAGCCACCTTGGAAATGTCATGCAGGAGTCAACACAAATACTCAGTGTATGTTTTATAAAGAATTACAGCTGGCTCTGAATGACTCTGGCTTTCATCTCTGCAAACCCAGTCTGGTTGCTCTCTGTATCGATGGATGAGCAGAAGTACCAGGAAATGATTCAATGAGCCAGTGAGTTTCCCAGTTCACGGACATGACAGCTTGAGACATACTTATTCACTCTGCTTCTGTCTCCTCATACACTATACTTGAAGCTGCTATGTAATTTAAGAGTACTCAGTATATCAGATCTCAACTATTTTTCCCCCCTGATTTCTGATGAATCATGGTAGGAAAGCTGGGCTTTTAATGCTGGAGGATGTGACATAATGCAAAACAGCACAAGAAGTGTATTAAAAAAATATGTCTGTCGGACTTTATGTTGCTGGAAGGGGATAATTTGAATTATATGCCCATAATTCAAGGTTGGGGATAATTCAACACCCAAACAGATACATTCCTAGCTGTACCCAGCCATCTGATATAATACTGGCTGTTGTTTATTACTTACTAGTGTGTTGTTATAGCATCACCTCCCCATGTTATTCTTAGGGGACAGTTTACATTTCCATAGTAAAATCCATTTTCTATAGGTTTACAACTCAGTTTCCATTTCACAAGTCTGTTGCCCAGCATATGAATTTCAGTTCAAGTTCTGCCGGCTTGACTAAAAATAACTTTCAAAACAGCTTGTTTATTTAAAAATAATTAATTGATGCGATGGAGAAGTTAAAGTGTATGATATAGCTTCCCAGTCCAAGCAGTTTCAGCATCTTGCAGCTATTCACTAGAAAAAGACCTATTAAAGTCCTTTTTACAAGGATCTGATGGATATAGGACCAAATGGAACTACTTAAATAAGCAGATGTTCCCGCATTTCTATATTTAGGGATAAGTCAGGATGCTAATAAAGAACAATGCTTTAAAACTGAAAGGGGGGATTTCTTATATGAGGTGCTGACAGCAGAGTACCTGGCACACCTGCCTTCCTGCCCCACCATTTATACGGTGCCCAGGAGGGTCTTCACACGGGTTGTGGGTACTAAATTCAACAAGGGATTGAATCACTGGATGAACAAAGCTTCCTGCTGACTTCAGTGTTGGTGTCTCCTTAGGTCAGGCATGGAAAGTCTGAGCAGTCTGGAGCAGTGGTACATGTTGCTGCTTAAAGAATAAAACCTTAAACGCCTAAGCCCCCAGTCACAGCAATCAGGCAGCGCTGAACGTTGCCCTCTCTCTCAGGCAGCTGTCTGATCTAACACATTCCTCCAGATACGCCTCTTGTATTTTCCACACACTTCTAATTTCCACCCCGCTGTTCTCTACTCTCACATTACTCTTCCTGCACAATTAGAAGGCCACGTATCAGTGTTTTATTTCCCTATAACTTCATTTTCTCAGGATTTCTGACCGAGACAGGAACTAGGAGCACTCGCAAAAGCTGAAGGAATTGCCAGGGATCCGATCACAGCCCCTGATTTAATGCTTGCCCACCAGAAGCAATGAGCTAAAGACTGAATGTGTGTTCCTGCTCACTGGAAGAACTTCTCCCAATTTCCCAAAGGTGTCTCTTCCATTTGCTGAAATACCCTGAAATAACAAAATATTCCCGGCCACATAAGCAGAAAATAACATAACTGTCTCTTCTCGCTGACAGCCCCTCTGCCTGTGCCCGAGAAGCTCTTCGGACACGACAAAGTAGCGGCGAGCTTTACAATGGGGAAACACGAGCTTCTCTACCACAGTGACACTAAGCTTTTCTAGTCCACACGTGAGGAAGTGTGAAAGTTGTATCTGATATCTGTCCACCAGACCATACAATTATGCTTGCTGGTTTTCTGATCGGTTCTGGATAAATAATTATTTACTTTAAATCCGTCAGAGAATGCAACAGGAACCACTCAGCATCGACAAAAGCACAGACATCTCTTACACGCAGAGGTCTCCTCCTCTGGGTGCAGTGACAGCTATGACCTTTCCAGATCCCCATTTTTGCCCACTTCAGACTGTGCTGGCAGCATTGCCAAGTGGCCAGGAAGCTCCAGGGGTTTCGTGAGTAGCCAAAGTCCACTGGGAGACAAAAGTAATGCAACCACATTCCCAGTTCTGGGTCATGCCTCTCCCAACCCCTCCCTGTCCTGAGCAGCAGAGGGGAGGGAGAGGGGTGTGGTGCGGCTCCCTCCCAGGCAAGACACGGAGCTTTACTGTGTGTGATGTGCTCAGCTGGAGCAAGGGCTATAAAGAAGGCTTCTGAGTTTGGATGCAATTTTGGAACATCTTGTCAAAGCAGCGCTGGTGTTTTCATTGTTACAGGGGGGCTCTGTGATCTCAGCCTTTCTGACCAGGTTTCGTTTTAAATAGCCACCGCAGACTCTGCACAGGTTGATACATGTGTCTCTAATCATCAGAGCCAAGCTAGGGTTGCACCTCATAAACATTGTCCTTCTTGGGAGAAAATGTTTTCTTTCAGGTCAGACTGAATCACTGGGCAAGCAAGGAGGAGGAAGGGGGAGTTTATTATGCATGTCTAGTCTGTCCGAGAAAAGACGGGATTAACAGCTAATTTCCTGCCATTATATTTCAGCCCCAAAGAAAGCTTTTTCAAAGAAATGACTTGCATCTCAAAATGACTTAACATCTGCAACGAGCAAAGATGATGATAAACTCACCAGGACACATTCAAACTGAATTCTAACTCCTGCTTTGTAACTCCTTCTGCTGCGGCGGTTCGGCGCCGTAAGGCGTTACCAGGAACACAACAGAGCAAACACTGCCTCTACCTGAGGCCAGGTCTGCTAGGAGCAGACGCCTTGGGTCTGCACTGCTGACACTGGAGGGCTACGGGACTGTGCTCCGCTGTCTGAGATGGTGGAGTTTGGAGCCAGGAGCTGCTCCAGTTCCATGAACCCATATGAGTCAGAACTCTTGTGATCGCGTTTTCAACGGCTGTGGAAACTGTCAACAATTGGAAAGGTCTAATTAACGCAGAAAGTCAGCTGAAGGCATGGGAGTGGATAACCCTCTACTAAAAAATCCCCTTGTCCAGTTCCGGCACCCTGAGATCCCACCTCCAAACACATCCCTGTTATCTACCTGTGTGTATAATTCAACTGTGCCCCTAGAAAGGAGAAAAAAGCTATTTGAAAATCCACCCTTGGAATGACTGAGTCTAACCATCGACCCTACTCTGCAAGTTCACCCGTAAACCAGATCCCCCAACACTGCAGCTAAGCATCTTTTAAACTCATCTAGGGATGATGACTCAACCACAACCCCGGGCAGCCCATTCCAGTGCCAGGTTTTTTTCATTTCCAGGTTTTAGAAATCAAATGAGAGAAAAGAAAAATAAAAACCACCTAGGTGCAAAATTTCTTGAAACATTCTGGGGTCCTGGGCAAGTTTCTTCTTGTGCAGACCACTCGTGGCATTACAAGGCTGACTCTGGCTGCCAGCAAGACGAGGCAGGAAAGGCCAGGCAGGGCTAGTACCACCTCCCCATCTGCCCATCCTGCCCCACTGGGTAGGACAGACAGCCCAGTGCAGGAAGGCAGTGGCTGCAAAACGATTTGGAGCCGGTGAACAAGCCATGCCCTTCTTGCAGCAGAGTGCTTCAGAGGACCTGAATCAAAGTTCTCAACTGTCCAGTCACCTTAATAGGCACAGTCTCACCCTAAATTTATAAACCATTCCAAGATGCACAGATGAGCAGAAAACCGTATATAATGGCAAACAAAGAGTTATTGCTACCTGTGCTGAGAGACTGAGCGATCTAAACCACCGTGCCTGTCTTTGTCGCTTCTATCAGTTAAGCGAGCAGACGTGTATAGTGATAAATTACTGAGAGTCAGGATCACTGTAAAACTCACTGGAACAAATTCTCTGCTGCAGTCAAAGGAACAAATGTCAGGAAATTTCTCCTGTTAAATTAAAACAATATGGATTAACATGGCATCCTGGATGCTTTTCTGCATCAATATTGCCGTTCAGTGTTGTGGAAGTGTTGTGACTCCATTGGCAAATGAAGTGAAAGGGAATATTAGCTACTGCAAAGGAAACAACATATGACTTTAAATATCAAATAATTACACTTGAAAACTGCACTGTGTTTGCCTGCTCTTCAGCCAAGTTAACCCACCAGAAATAGAAAATCAGGCACAACTCACTGTACTCCTCTCAGCACTTGTTTAGTATGCATCGTGTGCAGGTAATCAGGGCCACTCTTCAAACCTGTCCCCACACTGCATTGGTGACACTTTCACAGGGACAGGTGTTTTAAGTGACAGCCCTATCCACTCTGCAAAACTTGCACTCAAGAGTCTGTTCTCCCTGAAAGCGCAGCTGGACTGGAAGGTTATCTGCTGGCCATTCCCATTCAAGGGGGTGGGACTGTGCGCACCAGTTTTACAGATATGAATTGGTTCTTTGTAGAAACATCTCTCTCAGCACCTCGTGCACACCCTGGGCCAACTGCTCTGCGGTCAATGGAGCTGTGCCAGTCCCCATCAGCAGCACACGTGAGCCCCACTGTTTTGTCTCAGGCTTCAATAAGATAAATGAGCTTAATTCATCCTTTGTTTAAGCAGGGGGACAACTCCTAGAAATTAGACTGGAATTGTATGCCTTGGCTTAATCCTTAAACTCATTTCTCTAAACAAAAATCTCTCTTTAAATTACTGTTCTTACGTCCTTCATTAGCAGAAGTCATTAGTGACATACATACTTTAAAAAGTCCCCATCTAATAGTCACCACCATAAAAGATCACTCCGAGCACTCAGTGATACTGGGTCAGATTTAGACTGCAGCTCACCACTACCAGTATGAAAAACGGAGTCTGCGAAGAATCTGTTTCACCAATTACATTCGTTCAGAGCCTCATAACAAAAGAAGTCAGGATCTAGATTAATTATCATGATTATACTCCAACTCAGAAGTCACTCAGCCCTCGGTGACAGATTTCCTTCCAAAGGCTTGCACAATTACTTGCGGGAGTTTGCAGCTTGTGCACACAAACCTCCAAACATACACAAAGGCCAATAAATAAAATAATAATAAAAAAAGTTGTATTGCCAAAATTAGTGGAAAAGCAGCACGCTGAGAAATATGTGTTTAACTCTTCCCCACATACACAAAGTTGCTAGGGAACGAGCAAGCGCCTTGCAAACTGCCAGTACAATTACATTTACAAAGAACTGACAAGGATTGACCTTTGCCTACTCCTTCCTGTCTGCCTTTTACCAGGCATGGAAAAGCCTGGTGGCTTGACAAACAGACTTGATGGGCACATTTCCAGACAGCTTGCTGTCTGGATGGGTGAGGTAGTCCTCTTCTGCGAGCCTGCTAAGAACTAAAGAAGCTTTTAAGAGCACCACAACTGTCAGCGTTTAGCTCCTCTCGTTAAAGGTGGTCTTCCCTTCACTAAGCTGCTGTAAGCGTTGGGAGGATGAAATTTGTTTAGCACTTTAAAGGACAACACTTCCAGCCGACGCTCAGCCGAATCATTCCATCCACAAGCGTTAACGAAACGGCGCGGTACTTCCTGCAGAGCAAATCAGAGACGAGCTGTATTTCCAAAAGCACGCACGCGACGCTCACCGCCGCTTCTGCCAGATGAAGCTCCACAGTTGTACAGAGATGTGGGGGCTGTGCGCAGACATGATACCCCAACTTCCCTAGAAACCCTGAGAATATGCGTGAAACCCCACGTGCGTTATGTAGTGCAAGTGGCTAAGGATTTCTGCGCCATTATCCGTGTGTTTTAGTAATTGCGACTCTCACTGGCAGTGGCACCAAAACAATTGCCCTGCGAATTTCCTCCGCGTACACGCATTTGCAACGGCGCGGCCATTAGAAACAGTCTGTCGAATTAAAGGTTGTGCAATTAATTAAGTGCAAATCCTGTAAAACTGGACCAAGGAGAAAATTCATCAAACGCGTGAAATATGACCTATCTTGTCCAAAAGACAAATATGTTTAAACAAAATATGAAAATTGATGACAAAATTACTGGTAGCAAAATGCACACAGAGCAAATATGAGACAGCTGTACTTTGATTCAGCACGGGAGGCTCGCCCTTACAGAATTTGTGATTCATTATCGCTGCTGTCTTGTAAAACTTTTCCTACTTAATCTCTAAAGTACGGCCTTTGTATCTGTGATAGTAAAATTTCTCAATAAAATCACATATAACTGTTTAGCCATGATTTACTGTCCCTTGCCAGAGCCAGGTTAAATCTATTATAAATTGGATGTAGGTAGCCAGCAGCAAGCTCTTGCTCTGACACCTGATATCTTTGCCTCTGCTTTGGCTGCTGCCTCTAATCAACATCCTGGTCTTGTTGCTGTGACCCATATGGGACCAGCAGCCCTGTGGGGGACCTGCACTTGTGGACCCTGGGTCTGCCTTTGTTCTGTCCTGAGCAATAGAGTTTAAAAAGGGAGACTGTGTGTCATCTTATCATCTGCCTGCTTTCTACCAGGCAGGAACTGTCTTCTGAACTTCAACAGCCATGAAGTTGGATTTTTGAACCTTGTTTATGCCACATGGGGCTCCAAGTATCAGTATAACAGATCAATATGTTCTGGTTCACCTCTGGAACCGTACCTTTGAAGGCTTTTATGCCAAAAAACCCCACTCCTAAAATGGGACCTTTTCTGCTTTATCCACATCAGCCCATTGGCAAGGAGAGCTATAGATTCTCTGCCTGGCACAACCTGAAGGGATGTTTTCTAAATCTCAACCACTTACTCTAGCAATAAGACAACAGGCGATAACTGTTGCCAGCTTTGGGCACAAGTCTTCCCACACAAGTATAAACAACGCATTTCTGATGGGCTGCGACGGGAAACCATTGCAGTGCCTTACCAGGCAGGAGGATTTTCTCAGACACATTTAATTCAGTGCTAATATTAATTAGATCAAACAAAATAAGACACAGAAAGGAAAGGAGAAGCTGGGTGTCTAATAAGTAGATGTGATAGTCAAGTAATCTATTGGATAAGGTAGAAATCATCACAAAAAATGTTTGGAGGAGACTGCAGCCAGAATGAACTTGACCACAGGTATAGGAACATCCAAAGCATTAATATCACAGAATCACAGAACAACAGGGTTTGGAAGGGACTTTGAAAGATCATCTAGTCCAATCCCCCTGCCACAGCAAGATCACCTAGATCCAGTCACATAGGAACATGTCCAGGCAGGTTTTAAATATCTCCAGAGAAGGAGACTCCTTGATGTCCCTGGGCAGCCCGTTCCAGTGCTCTATCAACCCTCACTTTGAAGAAGTTCCCTCTCTTATCAGTGTGGAACCTCCTATGGTCCAGTTTACACCCACTGCCCCTTGTCCTATCACTAGATTACATTGAGCAGAGCCTGGCTCCATCCTCCTAACACTGAACCTTCACATATTTATAAATATTTATGAGATCACCCCTTAGTCTCCTTTTCTCCAAGCTCAAGAGACCCAGCTCCCTCAGCTTTTCCTCATCAAGGAGTTGTTCTACTCCCTCCATCATCTTCGTGGCTCTGCACTGGAGTCTCTCCAGCAATTCTGCGTCGCTCTTGAACTGAGAGGCCCAGAACTGGACACAACATTCAGTATGTGTCATTTTTGAGCAGGGAAGTGTCCTCCTTCCACCAAGAAGTACATAGTGAATCACCTTCATTTTCTATTTGCAGCCTAGTAGTACCCAGCTGTGCCAATCCATTGCCCTAGAGAAACAAGTGGCATGAGACAGGGAATTCTATTCTGCCAGGCAGCAGGGACTCCAGAGAGGAAACAGCTCAAACACACTTAAAATTAGCTTCTATTTACATGTGTACACCATTTCCTTCCTGAAGGACATATGCAAACTCGATGATTCTTGAAGAATGCTCTCTATCTGTCAAGAGCTGTGACTTCAAGCAACTGTGTTTGTAAGGTGGGCATGTGTAATGCTCACGAGACATATTGTATTACACGCGCTTGACACTACAAGCAGGTTTAAGGCTTCACAAATCAAAATCAAGTTGTAAAGTGGATGGTAGAGAGGAGGCGGACTGCAGGGAACGCTTGGAATACAGCCTGTTATTTTCATATTAAAATGTAATGGTGCCATTAAAGTTAAAACCACTGTTAAAGTTGATTGAGTAAATTAGTTAATTAACCATAGCATCTAATGCATTCCCTCCAAGGCATACCTCAGTTCCTCAAGACAGAAGCTCCATACAGTTCCAGTGGTACATTATGCTAGCTGTGAATTTTAGTGTGATTATACTGCTGGAGCGGCTCGCTGTTGTCAGTGAAGAAGGCAATCTGTCTCTTGAATTTGAGGTTGGTTCAAAATTAACAGGGAAAAATTGCCATGTTTCCTTCTACACTTCTTTTGCTTTCTGAAAATTCTCCCATTTAACAATTCTTCTTAGTGTTTCTCTGCCTTTTCTCAGAAAGTTTTATATTAAAACAATTTAAAGGTGAAACTTTTTGATCATCTCTAGTCCAGACTAAGGAAGGAGTATTTAGTTCCATCCTGGCACACCAGAACAGACTCTTACAGTCATGCCACACCAAAACCACTGCCCAGTAAAGCTCTGGATTGATTCCAAATAGGCTATACACGCCGAGGCATTAGGAAGCCATACAGTGACTGCTGATGGTGGTGATCAGCTTCATTCCACTTACTGTCTACATGTGATTAGGAGAGAAACTTTAGTCAGAAAGGACAAAAGTGCACACAGACAATCCACTCATGTCAAAGGTAAAATAAACATACGTAAGGCTGTTGAGAGCAAGGAGCCCCTCAAATTCCACAGCACTAAAGTGACAGCTCAGTGAGGCTCCCACTTCAGCTTGTGGCAACCTTTGCAGGAAGGCAGCTTTCCTCTGGGGTCTCTCCTACCTCCAGACGTCTATATCTGCAACTTAACTGTGGTAAAACAGAAAGTTTTCTCTCTACACATTCAAGTTACTAGTTGTATTTACATGGTTAAAGGTCTGAGAAGGACTAATTTGCATTTAACATAATTTGCTGGTACAAAATTTAAAGATGAAAAGTCTGCAGATTCTATGTAAAACACAAAAAAGTCAGGGTATGCCCTTTACAAGAGTTTTCCTTGAGACACCATCACGGGTTTGAGTTCTTTCTTTGGCTTTACTTCTTGAGCAGAGGAGAGATGAGTGAGTGCTGCGACCCGGGTGCTCTAAACTAGGCAATGATCAGGTTGGGAGCAGCGGCTGAAGAAAGCACTCTGTGCCAAATATGCCTTTCCCCCAGAACTTCTTTTTGGCTGTGTTGGAGATGTTGCTCACAACACCTGCTGCTGACATGTTTAGGATTCACTCATGCAATAAAAAGCTTAAATGCAAAAGTAACTTTCAAGCAAAAAAAATAATACATGAGTAGTGTTTCAAGTGAAAATACTTGAATGAAAGGAAAGAGCACACATCATAAAATCATCATGGCTGGAAAAGACCTCCAAGATCAAGTCCAGCCTTCTCCCAACAGCTCCCTACCCCCTAGACCATGGCCTCAACTGCTCTAGCTACTAACAAAAATTATTGCAGATTTTTAAATGAACTCAAAGGGTAGCTCTGATAATTTTTTCAGACATCACTTTTGAATTTAATGCTGTAGATTTTACTCAAAACAATGAAGTTTTGTAGGAAAAATGGCTTGGACCATGGATTTTGCATCTAGCTACCTAGTTTACAGATGAAGTAAAAAGTAAGACTCAGATTTTCTGATAGAGAAATGCCATGTGAGCAAGAAGCTAGACTTACTGGCAAATCTGTATTATATTAAGAAATAAAGTCTATCTCTATCAAGATAGCAGACTGTAAACTGAGAATGTTTTCCTGTAAGTACTTCATTTCCAAAGAAGCTGGCTGAGTTACCATGTCCCCTCATCAGCATCCCTGCAATCCATTCTTACTACATTCCCAGAAGACGTTTCTTTTTCAGCAGAAAACTTCAAGACTTAATGCTTTTCCATGCTAGAAGTGCTCAAAACACTTCCACCCAAGCACAGTTTTCACAAAATCCAAACTGTGTGCTGACAGTTCTGCTCGCAGGCTCCTGCGTTAGCCTCCAGTGCAATGCCACAGCACCACAACCGCGCCAGGGGTCCCGCACACCCTGGGAGTGCCCTGTTGTGGCAGCTGTGCTCACCGGGACTCCCCCGGCGGCACACAAATGGCCACACAACTTATTTAGGATCTTTTACCTAGTGGCTGGCCATTTTCTAGTTTTTCAGACACTGCATTATGGGAGGGAGCAGCTTGTATGGCCGGGATCTTCGTGAAAGCAGGCTCTGTCCTTGAGCAAAGGTACTAACAAGAGAGCAAGTCTAAAGCTGCAGACTAACAAATGAATTGTTTTTGAAACATAGAATCATTCAGGTTGGAAAAGACCCTTGGGATCATCTAGTCCAACCATCAACCCTACTCTACAAGGTCACTCTTAAACCAGATCCCACATCACGACATCTAAGTGTCTTTTAAACTCATCCAGGGATCATGATTCAACCACCACCATGGGCAGCCCATTCCTGTGCCTGACCACTCTTTCCATGAAGAGTTTTTTTCCTCTACGGAAGGAGGGCACCCCCTAGCCAACTGAACTGAACTGAGCAGGAGTGAGTGGCTGCAGAACTGGGTGCAAGAAAGCTACCAGGACAAGAGCCGCTGGAAACACAAACCAGTTGAGAACCGTTCATAGGATCATACGATGTTAGGGGTTAGAAGGGACCCAAAGAGATCATCAAGTCCAACCCCCCTGCCGGAGCAGGACAAAACTATTTAACACAGATGTTTTCTCAACTAGATGGACAGCGATTCAGCTCAGAGTCCTTGTCTTTATTTCATGTTTCTGAACAATGAATCACAGAATCATTGAATCATTAGGGATTGGAAGGGACCTCTAAAGATCACCCAGTCTAATCCCCCTGACACAGCAGGATCATCTAGACCAAGTCACACAGGAACACATCCAGGTGGGTCTTAAACATCTCCAGTGAAGGAGGTTCCACAACCTCCCTGGGCAGCCTGTTCCAGTGCTCCATCACCCTCACTGCGAAGAAGTTCCTTCTCACATTGATGTGGAACCTCATATGTTCCAGCTTACACCCATTGCTCCTCGTCCTATCACTAGATGACACTGAGAAAAGCCGAACTCACTTTTTTTCAGAGACTCTTCTTACTTTTCCTAGAGACTTTATGACCAATGATTTCAAGGAATAATAGCCATGTAATGTCATTGTAACCAATAATATGAAGCCAAGTGCATCTATAGTGATACTAGAGTTTATAGAACAGCCAATTTCTCTTGGCTGTTTTCACTTGCAGAGTCCGTGTCAGTTAATGGCCACATTGCACACACACTGAGATATTTTCCTTAGTTTTCACTGTGTTGGGGAACCGTTAATTTTGAAAACAATGGGATACCATTGCGACCATTTCCTCATGAAAATATGGCTAGTTTTCTGCCCTAAACCTAAACCTCTCAAGCTGCATTGCTCTGTTCTACTTGATGTGTTTTAGTTCTTCCACCTTTTCCCACTCTGCCACACCCAGCAATGAAACTTCCTTAAGTGATGTCTACTTTCTATTTTCTTTTCGTTTTTGCCAAAAGACACTGCATCGTGGAAAATCACTCCCCACATATGGATAACCTCAGTGCACAGTGCAAATGTGACAGCTTTCATCTTCTGTCTCACAGATGTCCAAGAGGTCATAAGCAATCTGAATGCCAATTACGCTGATTTCCACTTTTTCTACACCACAGACTGTCTCAATTTAGTGAGCAGTGTCTAGACTTAGAAGCTATTTTTCTGTACCCTGTGTATGACAAATATGCTATTTTTTTTCATTTAATGTTTTCTTTTTATTGCCTACTTGATACGAAACAAAGGATCTTCCTGAAGGTCAAGGTATTGATCTAATTCAACCCAAGGGGCTCATTCCCATCCAGTGACAGATACAAGGTACCTGTGGGATTATGGCCTCATGGGAGTAAACTATGAAAAGGACAGTGGTGTAGGTCTTCAAAGAGTGCTGCTAAAATTGCAGCGTTATTGCTTCTCCTTTATCTCTTCTCCAGCCTAAAAATGAGGCTATAAAGAGAACATGCAGAGAACTTGGGTGTATGGGGTCTTACCATGTGATACTTATGGCAGATCCCTAAAATAAGAGTAATTAACCATTAACTGTGACACAGAATCTGCAATTTTATTGTTAAAAATTCTGACCTGCTATCCAAATTCTCCCTAAAATTAGAAGACATGTAATGACAACATTTGGCTGAGCTGAGAGAGGAATTTGCTGAAGAGGAAATTCCCTCTTGAATAATTAAGTAACTCACTTTTCTCTCTGTTTTTCTCCTTTCCTCATCAGTTTCTAGTATATGGAAGGAAGTAGCATTCTCCTTCCACTGTTGATGAGATAAGTAATGATGAGCTAAGTAATTTCTTGCCACTCTTATGTATTTAATAAGGCATTTAAGATTAGCGGTTAAAGTCAGCTAATTTTACCAAATTATAGCATGTAATTGATTTAGTGATAGGTAGACATGACTCAACTTTTATTCAAATCTTTAACATCATCAGAGAATTATGAATTTATTCTGCTGTTACGAAGAAAACCCCCAAACCACTAGCGTCGCATCTTTAGCTATTCGGTATAAAAATTAATGCGATACCAGTGCTGCTAATTCTACATTTATGCTCACGACCCCTTTCAGAAAACTGTTCCTAGGTTTTTATTCCACAAGGTTTTGCTGAATAAATATAAAGAATATAGCAGCAACCAGGAAGGACGATGGTGTGGATGGAGCTCTGATCAGATAGGATGCACAGGGATGTGCAATAATACTGTGTCCTTGATAAAATCAACGCATACAAGGACACAGATCTTAGGCTAGAGCTCCACTCTTACTTTTTAGTCTTTCATCTCTGTGTCTGTTGTCTTCTCAATTTAGAAATTTTTAGTGCAAGAAACTTTCTACTGCCTTGCCTCTCAGTCACGTATTATCTTTTTTCACAGAAAGGGTGGTCAAGCACTGGAACGGGCTTCCCAGGGAGGCTATTGTGTTGCCATCCCTGGATATGTTTAAAGATGGTTTGAATGAGATGTTGAGGGATCTGAGTTAGGGTTGAACTTGTAAGGTAGGGTAGATGGTTGGACTCGATGATCCCAAGGGTCTTTTCCAACCAGAGTGATTCTGTGTGTGATTATAAGTGCTCCCCCAGCTCATCCTCCTTCCTGGACAATTTGATTTCCTCAAGGGATCCTCTCTCTTCTTCCTCTTTCCCTTCCTGCATCTTCACTCTATGCCAACATGTCCAGCCAGATACCTCCAAGCTAATAAGTCCAATGTTCTTATGTGTGTCTGAGATATGTCTCTTTTTTTTGATTTTTATTTTTTAACACAGACTCTGACAGCTGTTCTGCCATCTCATCTGGAGCAGTTTGTAACCAACTAGCTAAAACACTAAACTTTCATGTTCTTTCCAAGGTGATTTATCCCTCTTTTATCACTGTCAACTCTTCCTCCTCCTTAGTTTTAGAGATTTGGCATCGTTTTGTGCTCCCTTTTCAGCATCTTTTCCATACTGGTTCCACCACACTGCTGAACTCTGTCTCCTAAACTCTGCTGCTACCCACGGATGCTCTATTATTGTTCTCACTGTTGTAGTGCTGATGTAGTTTAGTCTGCTAGTTGCAAGGGTCACTGCAAAGTCAGTAGCCAGGAAAACTATGCTAATCCATTAGAGCCTTCAGAGTTTACTATCTGAGAAATTCCATGCTCTCCAGCACCTCAGAGAAATGCTCACCATGCATTACATGATCTAATAGCATCCTGAATAGGAAACGTATAAACCTTCTTGTCTCCTGATTGTCTTGGGTTTTCCCTTGTGCTTGACAGTACAGAGCTCCACAGTCTTCATGCCTGCTCAGGACTGGGTGTAGATATTTAGCCCCAATTGTACTAGAAGCCAGTTGTGTTATAGTGATATATCAAAACCAATGTGCAGCACTATGAACTCCATAATAAAGAGCTCTTCCCAAGTAAGATTCATAGTTTTAACAGATATTTAACTATAAAGAATGATTATTTTCTGTTGTGAATCACAGAACATTAGGGATTGGAAGGGACCTTGAAAGGTCATCCAGTCCAATCCCCCCACCAGAGCAGGATGACCTAGACCTAGTCACACAGGAACTTACCCAGGCACGTTTTCGACATCTCCAGAGAAGGACACTCCACCGTAGGTCTAAAGTAGCAGTTGACTCTGGCTCAGTGAAATGTGCATTTTGTAAAATCCAATCCATCGTGAAGGAATTCTACTACAGAAAGGGTTTCATGGCAATAATAGCTGTCAGCTAACAATTAACGCACCCAACGTGCGTTAAGCACTGCGCTGAACTTTAATGAAAGGTTACAGAGTCTGTTAAATTGCTTCATAACTTGTAAGACTAAAGTTAAGCAAAAATTAACATCAGTGTTCTAGGAAAAGAGCATGCAAACAAAATTCACCTTAATGGTGGGGGAGTGCAGTGTTTTCACTGGCTGTTTTAAACTGTGATTCCGTGAGAACATTGTCAAACAATGAATAGCGTCGCTGTGTTTAACGTTCCAAACAAACGCATTGTAGGGTTTAATCTAAAATAATCCTACAGCAGATGTGTTGGATATTTAGCAAAGCATACACTTCTCAAATATAAGCACAGAGATACCCCACAGTGGTGGTCTTCAATTTGCATTTGGCTGACCCTCGCATTCTGATAAAGGCTGGAAAAGGTCATTTCAGAGCAAGGTACTGCAGCAAGCAGCGCAGCACACCATCTCGCTAGCTGCTGGATAATGTGTCTGGTACTGTAAGCACTCTGGATACCGGGCTCTCTCCTCTGCTGAGTTCTTATAAACATTCCCACACTTTAAGTAATACTTGGCAGCTTTACTACTGTTGTCAGGAACTGAAAGGTGCAATAACCCCATACACAATACGAAAGATCAAACCATCAGATCATAACTCATTCCCGAAGTGCAGTCCAGTAAAAGCGATAAAGAAAACCACACTCCAAGGACTTCCTCAGGCCACTGCCCTGGATCATTAGGGCTACTGATACTGCTCATCTATTGCCAGGAGCACACAGCTAGCTCCTTTCCAAATTGTCTTTCAGCCTTGGCTCTCTCCCTGCTCTCTGCATGGCAGCCTCTCCAAGCCTGCTCCTGTTGTCTGCAGGGGTAGAAGGTCCTACCCCAAACGACAGTTATTTAAGTCCTTTGACTGTCACCACACACCCCAATTACCAATCTTTTAAATAGGAGTATTTAAAAAAACCCAGTGCTGAATCTGATTGCTATGGCTGCCAGGAGCAGAGATCAGGGAGAAGAGATCCAGCCCTGTTCCGTTCCTCTCACTGAGGGTTTATAAGGACAGATATGCTAGAAACAGTGAGAATCAGAAGTTCAGAGATTGGCAAGTGTATTCATGAGGCTGTCCTGTGTGTCTGGTGTCACAGTGCTCACCTTTGCAGCATCAACAGCTTAGCAGAATTAATCTTTGCCTAGAGACACGTTTAAGTACAGAATTACCTGAAAGAACAGAAGCCAACTCTCAGAATTGCAGACCAGATGAAGGCTCAGCCAGAAAACAAACCTGAGACGCGGAGGCATTTTGAAGGCACACATGGAGAGGTGGGATGAAGATGTATTGTGTGTAAAAGAAGAAAATGTAGCAAATGCTACACAAGTCATAGAATCATAGAATGTTCTAGGCTGGAAGGGATCGCTAAAGGTCATCTAGTCCAACCTCCCTACACAGGGACAACATTACCTAGATCAGGTTGCTCAGAGCCTCGTCAAGCCTGACCTTAAATGATTGCAGAGACGGAGCCTCCAGCGCCNCTGGTGTCACAGTGCTCACCTTTGCAGCATCAACAGCTTAGCAGAATTAATCTTTGCCTAGAGACACGTTTAAGTACAGAATTACCTGAAAGAACAGAAGCCAACTCTCAGAATTGCAGACCAGATGAAGGCTCAGCCAGAAAACAAACCTGAGACGCGGAGGCATTTTGAAGGCACACATGGAGAGGTGGGATGAAGATGTATTGTGTGTAAAAGAAGAAAATGTAGCAAATGCTACACAAGTCATAGAATCATAGAATGTTCTAGGCTGGAAGGGATCGCTAAAGGTCATCTAGTCCAACCTCCCTACACAGGGACAACATTACCTAGATCAGGTTGCTCAGAGCCTCGTCAAGCCTGACCTTAAATGATTGCAGAGACGGAGCCCCCAGCACCTCCCCGGGCAGCCCATTCCAGCCATCAACCACCCTCACATTGAAGAACTTTTTCCTAATATCCAGCCTAAATCTATCCTTTCCCAGCTTGAACCCTAAGATATGAGATATGTTCCTGTTTGAAACCAAGTAGCCATGCTCACATGGTGTAAAGATGTTTCCCATCACTATTTACCAGTGTTGACTTGGGCAGTGGAGTCTGTCCTGCACACGGGCAGGATGAGCTCACGGTCATAAAAGTTACTTGTAGGAATAAACTAAGCACTCCAAGTTTTTCTGTGAGTACATTTATCAAAGCATGTGCTGAACAGGAAAACATGATTTCCCCCTTCCATTATCCATGCTGAGGAGAGCACTAACTGTTGGCCCCAGAGTAGATTCTGAGGGAGGCAGCTGTCATTGGAGCAGCAGGACAAAAACATTTAGGAGAATGCCAGTGATGAGAAGTGCTTTAATGGGAAATTTCATCCCTGTTTATCTATTGGTAGAACAATTAGTAACCTCTAAAAAAAAAAACCCAAAAGAAGAGAAAGAAAAAATCAAAGACAGAACACATCAAGGAGACAGAGAAATCTATGATGCAACCTGGAAGTGAAGCTCAGCACTACCTGTGCCATGTCCCCTATGGACAAACAGAAGGCTTCCTGTTCCAGAATGGTAAATGTAGCATCTTTCACACACACTAAATTAATTTAATTAAAGGCTCTATTTCACGGTTGCTACCAGAGTACTGTTTGTGTGTGTGTGTGTGTCCTTACCCAGGTCTGCCCCACTCCATGGGTCTGTGGAAGCATCTCTTTAATGCTGATGTGCAACACAAAATGCAACCCTCCCCCACTTGCCTATTTTCTTGAGATTCTCTGGACTGTATTAATGAAAAATGATTTACAAAATACAAATAGATTTTGGCATGAAGCAAGCTTGAATTGACTGCTTTCTATCAGGAATTAATATTAACCAGAGCTTGTCGGTTACTAAATATTTATTTTAGGAATACATACAGCCTCTGCTTTCATGTAGGTTAAGCTGTAATCTTTGGCTTGTCAGTTCCAGGATATAGCAGTGGATAAATCATGCACTCTTGAACTGATAGATGTCAGAGCTGTTGTATACAAATGGAGGGATATGTCAATGAACACCCTAGTTTAGGTTACATTTACTATAAACATTGACATTCCTTTGCAATGAGACCATTTGCTGGCTAAGCAGTCACAGCTTCACAGGATTTGATGCTTTTGTGCTCAATCAGGTTCTAATGATTTCAGATGTTTGCAATTAATGAACCATTAGATTAATTGGTTGAGTGCGGAAAGACTGGTTTAAGAATTGGGTCAGAACCACAGACAAGCTATTACCTGAAGTGACAGCAATCACCAGAGGCAAAACAGTGAGAAATTGAATTAATGATTTTTCACTCTCTCTTTCACTTTTGGCAAAAATTAGCACTGGGCCAGTGTTTAAACTGAAGAATTCTACAAGCATGAGGGGCAAGGGGTGACAAAGAAACTCTCTCATCGTTCCTCGTGTTTCTAAACGGAGCAGCTCGATCTTTACTGCACAGATCCTCCGCTGAATATAAAGAAGTTACCATATTTCTTTTGGACCATCCAAATTCCTCCTCCCTCTGCCCCAAGCTTTCTTCCAAAGTCAATGTATAATATTAATTATGTACCACATAGGGTACCTGAGTAAGATGATTAAGTGGGCTTCAGAACCACTGAAATAAATAAGCCCGGCATCAATATATGATCATGTAGGCTTGGTAGAAACCCCAGGGTAGCCATCCTTTAGATCATGTACATGAGGACGTTTGCTCCCACTGGGTTGCTGCTGCTTAAATTCCAACAGTGTGACAAGTTATGACAATGAGGTGATGGCAGTTTAGCTGAATCTGTAATTTCAAAGCATAAAATTAAGCCTGGATGTTCAATATAGGTTTTGGACCTTTTTTCCCCTGCAGGAAAGTGCATATTCTAGTGAGGTTTTTCTCTCATGTCACGATACAGTACTTCAGAAGTCAAGTGCTGTTACTGCTGTTCAGAAGTCATGGTGGCTCTTACTGCCCTGTGTGTTTGAAGAAGAGGAGGCTGAGAGGAGACCTCATCACTCTCTACAGCTTCCCGAAAGGACCTTGTGGAGAGGTTGGTGCTGGTCTCTTCTCACAAGCAATTAGTGACAGAACAAGAGGGAATAGGTTCAAGTTACAACAGAGTAGGTTTAGTCTTGATATTAGGAAGAATTTTTTCACAGAAAGGGTGGTCAAGCACTGGAATGGGCTTCCCAAGGAAGTTGGTTGAGTCACCATCCCTGGATGTGTTTGAAGATCGTTTGGATGAGGTGTTGAGGGGATGTGGTTTAGGGGTGAACTTGTAAGGTAGGGTAGATGGTTGGACTTGATGATCCCAGGGTCTTTTCCAACCAGAGTGATTCTGTGAAAGCAGAGTCCTCTGACCTTTCATTAATGTTAAAGACTTTGAGTCAACAAGAAAACAAAGATACTGTATTTTCACATGTTCAGGCGTTGAGACCTCTAAACAAGGATGTCTGTGATTCAGAATATGTAGGTGTAGAGCCAGGGCAACTTTATTGCATAGTTCTCTGTGCCCCTAGGGGTTTCCTGTACCTGATCTCAATAAACCGTCCCACTTACCAGATTTGTTTCTCCTCCACATGAGGAATTCTTCCCCAAAAGCTTCAGAAATGGCTGAAATCACAGCTCTTTTGGAGGAAAAGTAGGTAACACTCAAGGATGTGAGTAATAAATGTGACAATATGGTGATCAACCTTAACAACCTCCCGTTATGAGATATTTAAGACCTGCAAAGCAGTGCTTCCTTTCTACTATTTTCTATTAATATATAATATTTCTGAGACAGACAAGGCCAAGAAGAGTTGATGAGTCTCTCTCTGTTGACTTGAACATAGGCTAGAAGAGTCATCTAGGACAAATGCACGAATAATCCTATTTCCCAATTAATGTCAGTCAGATTACTCAAGTATATAAGAGCCTGCAGAACAAGGATCACTTGGCTAAATAAGAGCTGCTTAGTCACATCTGAAGTATAACACACATTCATTTCTTTTGAGGAGGAGGCGGGGTGTTGGGAAGGGAGAGATGCAAAACATCCAGAGATAGAATCTGGTGCCTTTACATGAAGAACAAAGGATATAAATGTGAATCATTAAAAGGCAAAAACAAAAACAAAACCTCTAAAGGCACTGTAAATAAACCCCTGTAATTATGCATCACCAAAAAGTCAACTGCAAATGGTTCAGTAATCTCATTACGAAGCTTACTAATAATCATTGCAATATTCTCCATCTCCCCTAAGATAATGAGCGGCACAGTGGATGTTGTTAAAATAAATAAATAAACACACAAGCAACAATTTCTCATCTAAATATTTAACAAAACGAATGGGCTTGCCTAAAGGTTTGAGACTGAACCTTGGTGTAACCAATTTTTAATTCACATGATTTTCCTAGTTTTAAGGGGCGGGGGAGAAAGCTCAGCTCATCTGAGGATGGAGTTCAGACTGAGCAACACTTTTGTGACAGCCTAAAATAAAGAAGTAAAACATTTTTTAATATTTCACTACTACAAAATTAGCCTAAGTTAAAGGCAACAATTAGTAAACAACTTTGTCATATTCAGAACAGTATCTTCCCCATTAACATTTCTATAGTTTCCCAATTACATTATAAATCAAAAGTAATACAAACAGACAATGTAATAATGAGAACACATAGACTGCATCAAAAATTAAGATACCGGCTTTTTCTCTACTCTTGGATCGTTCTGTTAACTTGTCCTAGTTTACTTTCTTGGCAGCAAGAGTATAATCAGAGGAAGTGAATTTACACCTTGGTGAGTAACTCCTAAAATTTGATCTGAAAATATTCTGAAGGGCTCGTAACTTCTCTCCTGAAGCACAGGGCATGGCATTTTAATTTCCCAAATGCTGTCTTGTGCTATAGATAGGGAGGTAACAGGGAAATCAAGTCATGAAGAGATTAAATGGCGTGCCCAGGCAGTGCTGCGTCTTTGGACGACCACCAAAACACTTTTCTCCTTTCACCTTACAGTTACCTCCTCCTCTGCTGTCAGCATGTGACATTTAGGTGATGCTACTTCTGGCTATGAAAAGGATCTTCTGAAAATCAATTGGCATGATGGCAAATATTCCAGATTTTCTCCTGCAGAGGGACAACAGGGGAAGCTAACTGTCCCTCAGCACAGAGTCCTGCAGGGACACAAGGCAGGACCAGAAGAACTCATCACTTGGCTACATATCTGAATTTGATGGCTTGGCATCCCAGCTCATCCCACTGCCATTGCACCTGCTCAGTATCTCTCAATGCCCTCTGGTTTGGTTTTTTTTACTTATCTGCTACTTTTCTATCACTTCCATTTACTACATTGGTGTCCTTCAACAGGCAAGAATTTCAAAAGAGGAGTAGAAATGGTTTGTGCAGTTGTGAAAGCAACTGATAGTACAAAAGAGGAAGGCGACTGAGTCAGAGAAGCAGAACAGCGGAAAAATTAGAGGTCTTGTGTGGAGGACAGGTATAAAAATATGTCCCACAGTTCTGCACACAAGCACCAGGGTGTGGACAGGGAAACACAAGGATGTTAAAATAAATGCAATTAGCTTTTTATCCTAACTTTTAAAATACGTCACAGCTGCTAATAGCAGAGACGAATTGTACAGAGCTTAGAGAGATTAACTTACGTATCGGTCCTTCAACACTTTGTTTGGGTAAATAACATAATATTTTCAAGGTTACCGTTAAAATAACAGGGTTGTCCGGTGGAATTTATCCCCACTGGTGTTTGTGTACTGTATATATTTATACCACAAGAGCAGCCCATAAATTCTCCTCATAAATGCTGTTATCTCCACCGCTAGCAGTTTCTCATTTTTATGGTATTATAACTTTAAGGTGTGGTGTGTGTACCGTTAGACCTCATTGCATACAGCTTCTGCTGCCCCATTAGGCTCTGATTCTGGGGGAGGGGGTGCAGGGCTCCTCGTCCTCCCTGACATCATTTGGTTCTCCTCTTGCCCCCCATCCACACCACAATGAAACTGCCCCGTGACCATGGTCACCACGCAGTAAACTAACGTTTCCAACTCAAGCCACCCACAACCCCCAAGCTCTGAAGTTTCGGTGTAACCTCCATTTGACCACCTTCAGACATCCAATCTCCCCTCCTGATTTCTCAAGGAAAAGAGTTCCAAGAAACACACACCATGATCCCAGCCTCCTAGAGCCTGACTAACAGAAATATACTTAAATCAAGAATGATCTACAAAGGCATAAAGACGCACTTGCATTTGCTCAGACTATAAGGCTATTCCAAAAGTTTGAGCTGGGAATTACTTAGGGTGTAGGATGAGACAACTTTATAAGAGGGGAAAAATGCTCATGCACAGAGTTGCAGTAAGCACTTTGTCCGTCATAATGGGCTTATAAGTAATGAAAGCCCACCTATGCATTAATCTACCAGTGCATCCACACCCCACACCCCTCCACAATGATGAGCAGCAGTGGAACACTGAATTTACTCGCTGCTCACATCCATCTGTCCTGAAGTTTGCTGCTGTTAACTCTAGACTTCTGAATCTGAACTCAAATGTTGTTTTCTCCAATTTTCTTTCCTTTTATGACCTTTTTCTGTTGCAACCTTGATTTATGGTCATTTGTGTGATTGCATTGCTTTGCTTTATGGCAGTTTATGTCATTCTGGTCTTGTCATAAATGACTACCATAAAGTGAGGTAAAATATCATAAAACATTAGTGAGTCACTGATATTCAAGGTTCTTGAGTACAAGCGCTGACAGGTAGCAACCACAGAAGAACTGTGCCATTCGAGGGATGTATCATTATGAATACATGTGTGTACTGGGATCTGGATGAACAAATGCCACTATGACTCCAGTTGTCAGTGGAAACAATTTAAAAGGGCAACGCTGAGTTATTTTTGTAAGTTTAAAAGTCTTCTATTCCTGCAGTGATTTCTTTTACAATAAAATGCTTGGGAAGTGGAAGCTTATCTATCCCCCAGTAAAATTCTTCACTGCATTTCATGTATACCTTACAGGTTATTCTGAAGTTAGCTAGAACTGCTAATAACCCGCCTGCAGAAATCATATTAGTTCTGCAGGATCACCTGTTTGTCCATCTTTGTTCATCTCTGACTGTTAGCACTGAGTTGTGTGTGATGCTTTGGTTTTGCTGCTGTTGCTGGAGATGTACATCCCTGAGGAAGGCTTGGAAACCCTAAACTGATTATTCTGAAGTATTCCACTTAAAAAAAACCCCATTTTTTATCCAATAATATAAGGACTTATTATTCTTCTTACCTTTATATATATAGAGCATTCCAAAGCATTTTATACCTTTTCTCAAATTAGAAAAATAAACCACTGCAGGTTTATATTTTCTAAATAAATATGAAAATAAAATACAAAAGTCTTTTGCCCCTGATGTTTGCATTATCCTCTATGCATTAAGAGTCAGTAATGGCTCTTTTCACCATAAATTCCTACTATCAGTTGCTGTTACTTTATAGGGTTACTTCATTCCAGAATGAAAATGGGTATCTGCTGGATTTAGAACTGGGAATGCATTACCATTAAGAAGTATGGAGATAACAGTTCAGAAATTTGTATTTGTTAGTTGAATGTAAAAAACATTGTTCACATTTTTAAATGGCTTTTAAAAAAATTTTCTACTATTACTGCAAAAGTAAGAGACCTATAATCTCAAAACCTATTTAGTCTATAGTGACATTCCATTATTATTGGCCTAGTCCTCTAAATACTTCAGGGGGGATTTTTAGCTCAGGGTTTTGTTTTTTCTTTCTGTGCAAGATTGCACTTGTACAGCATTTTCATCATTATATTGCTGCACCTAACCCGCAACACCGAGAGCTTTACTGAGCTCACAGACAAAGGAAACTATTAAAAATACAACATTTATTTCCCCCAAGTGTGGCAGACTTGATCGTGTTCAGTGGCAGACCTCTCCCAGCTTGGAAGTTTGTAGTAGTTTCTTCTCTGCTTTTTAATGCAGTAACTTATGATAGAACCACTCAATATCCTTGATACCCAGGGATCTGATTCCACTCTCCACCAATCTATTTTATTCCAGTCTGAATGGTCTTGGCCTTTTCCAAACACATTCTGCTTAGATTTGCTGCTTCATTTCAATCCCTTTGTGCTGCCCAGGTAACCCAGTCAATTTGCCCAGCTAGAATCCTGCTGGAAATGACAGCCCCTAGTGCTGTAGAGGCTATGTGGTTCCACATATCCTTGTGCTAACCCACCCCTAATCTGGTGCCGGGTGTGTAGAGAAATAGTAGAGACTAAGTTCTGGCAACAACAGGTGATGTGGACTCTGCCAAATTCCCTCCACCTGCCACAATAACTCCATGTGGAGCTACACCTAAAGGGTACGTGTGGGAGGGGAACAAATGCTTCCTGCTCTTACCCATCAGAAAAGCACCGCAGTTTGCGTGTGAGAGTGGGGGAAATGCAGAACAGAAAATAAAGTGTCTTCAGCAGCCTTGCTGCTAGTGACTTCACAGAATCGCAGGAAAAGAGCTCATTCTGCTCTATTTTTAATAGGTAAGAAAAGAGAAATCCTATTGGAAGCATCCCGCTGCACTCCTGAAGGCTGGTAAATGAGAAGAGAGTTACAAAGGAATATTTAAGCACCCAAATGACATGGGCACCCGCTTATCACCTGAGATTTACTGCTCTGGGAAGCATCTCTTCTGCAATATTTTTCCCTGTTATGTGACTCCGGTGCCAGTCAGTGCTGGAGACACTGGAACATGCGAATAAAGGTTCCCCCTCAGTACAAAACAGCAGCCAAGGGGATGCTCTGAAAAAAGGTGCTGTGCCCAATTTCACCTCTGCGGGGTGGAGAGAGATCTTGCACAGTTACCTCAGTACTTGGGACAATTAATTTCATTGACACTATTGCTTATGAAACCAGGTCTGTGTCCTGTTCTCTGCATTCAAGGACAATGTTCCCGCTACCTTCAAGGATGACAGGATCAGGCTACCTGTCCTTAATACTTGAGAACTGCTTCTCTCAGCAGTGGAGCTCAGTTCCCTCCCCGGTGCTGAGCAGCACTCCAGAGGTTATTGCTCTGCCTGCAACAGAAACCTGAAGCACAACATCACTGCCTGCAAAACCGCAGAGGAGATTTATTTGTGTGGGAACATTTCTGGCACGGCCTCCACATATGAATACCTGGTAATGTCTGCTAAATAATCAATGCAGTCTGGGCCTCAACAAGCTCAGAAATTACTGTTTCAGCATTGCATATAATCAACTCGCATCAAACGAGCTCCAAATTGCACAGGACATCCAGGCAGGTGATCAAAATGGACAATCTGAGGACACTATCCGGGGACGGGGAAATCCTTTCCTCAGAGGACACAGAACGGAGGGGTGGCTTTCATGCAGGGCCCCCTTTTTAATTTACGAGTTTTTTTTCAGAAACACTGGAAATGTTGCCTGTGCTTTAAGAAACAAATGCTGATTCTCCAGGGAAGGTATGAACTAGTGCATCTGAGTTGCTTGAGAAGAAAAACAGGGATTTGCTGTTAGTACTATGGTTATTTGGGTTTTGAATGAATGGAAAAAGCATCTTTCCAAAGAACACTCCCTGCCCAAGAGGCACTTCACCCATCACTATTTTAATATGATGGATACTCTGGTTGTGTCCACTCATTCAACAAAAACTGGTTCCATTTCTGTAATAATGGCTGTTCTCTGGCAAACAATCCAAGTGCAAGGTCCTGCATCTGGGTCAGGGCAATCCCAAGCACAAGTGGTTGCTGAGTGCTGAATTGAGTGAGAGCAGCCCTGAGGAGAAGGACTTGGGGATGTTGGTTGATCAAGCACGGGAAGCTCGACATGGTCTATGTGATCCTGCTGTGGCAGGGAGATTGGACTAGATGATCTTTCAAGGTCTCTTCCAATCCCTAATGATTCTATGATTCTATGACATGAGCCACCAGTGTGCAATTGCAGCCCAGAAGGCCAACCATACCATGGGCTGGATCCAAAGAAGTGTCAACAGCAGGTTGTTCTGGTCTTTTGAAACCTCACCCGGAATCCTGCATCCAGTTCTGGAGTCCCCAGTACAAGACAGACATAGAGCTGTTTGCACCAGTCCAGAGGAGGACCCTGAGGATGATCAGGCAGCTGGAGCACCTCTGCTGTGAGGACAGGCTGAGGGAACGAGGGCTGTTCAGCCTGGAAAAGAGAAGGCTTTTACAACAGCCTCCCAGTACATGAAGGGGGCTATAGGAAAGCTGGAGAGGGATTCTGATGAGGGCATGTGGTGTTAGGACAATGGGGAAAGGTTTCAGGCTAGAAGAGGGTAGACTTATATTAGATCTTAGGGAGCAATTCCTTGCTATGAGGCACTAGAGCAGGTTGCTAAGGCAAGTGGTGGATGCCCCCTCCCTGCAAGTGTTCAAGGCCAGGCTGGATAGGGTTTCTGGGCAACCTGATCCAGGGAGAGCTGTCTCTGCCCACGGCGGGGGGTTGGAATTAGATGATTTCTGAGGTCCTTTCCACCCTACGCTATTCTATCGTTCAATAAAAAAGGGCAGACTAGCATTTTCTTACAGAGCAAGAAAACTCCCACTTAAAACAGCATTTGATAACAAGCATGCAGCTTCCCTTTCTTCAACCCTCCCAAGAACTTCAAAGTCTCAATGAAACAAAGTTTAAGGAAAAGATGTTGTTCAGCACTTCAGTGTTATGGAAAACATCCAATTTATGTACAAATTTGGAAACAGCAGATGTTAGAATTTCCACTAAAATCACGAGACTCACCTGAAAATGCAGGTTTAGGGTTTTGAAAGATGACCACAATAATTTCTTCCTAGTAAATCAGCCAAAAAGAATAACGTAACTTCAACAGGGTGCTGAAATCCCTTGATTAAGCCAAGTGCAGAGTGAGAAAAGGGCTTTGCATGAAAAATAAAGAGCACCATCTTTACCTGTGCAGTGATCTACATCTAGCATGAAAAGAATAAATTAGAAAAGTCTCCTGTTTCTTTGCCTTGTTGTAATATGAAAGAGAATGCATGCTCACCCAAGCACAAAGAAGTCATTGGTTTAGCATTATGAGGGCACTCTGCATGATCTATTCCAAGCTTCGTTACAATTATTGTGACTAAAGGCTGAGAAATTTAGCACAACTGAGACTAAGTGATAAATAATGCTTAAGCATATCTGCTTCTTGCATTAAGGAGACAGACTAAAGAGTTAATAATGCTTCTGATCATCTTTTAATAGCCTGTGGATGCTTTCACACAATAAATAGAACTGTTGTGAAAATACTTTGGAACACGCTCTGAAATACCACATGCATTGTGCCCTTTAAAATGCTTTAAATAGCACAATTATAGATTTAAAGATTGTAATTGATTTAAATTGGCGGTGGAAAGTAAAATTTTATATGATGCATGAAACCTCTCAAGGCTTTAAAACCGTAATTATCTTTGTCAGTCTCATATTGCACCCCAAAGCTTTGCTTTTAATGATTTAGACGTTACAGAAAATAAATGAAATGTTCATATGGGCTGCCAAACAAATTGCAAAGAGAAAAACCATATGGTGCTATCTATACCTTTTGGAAGGAAAGCGAGTGTCAGGGTTTGGCTGAACTCTCAATTCCCAAGCCCCAGCAAGCTGGGCAGAAAATAATGGGTAGGTACATCCTATATTAACGAGATTCACACTAGTTCAGACACCGCTTCATAGACACTGGTCTGAAACTTCTGCAGATACTCTGTGTATGACAAAATTTTTTACATTAGAAAAGAGCAGTAGTGGGTATCCTAATCAGAGAAAAGACTTTGAGCAGCGTCTCTACATTCCTGTCTAATGCCGGAGAAACTAATTCATTATTCACTTCTATACTGGCAGAAACTATCTATAAGATCTAACCCTGACTGATTCTACGACTTGGTCTAGGTGATCCTGATGTGGCGGGGGGATTGGACTAGACGATCTTTCGAGGTCCCTTCCAATCCCTAATGATTCTGTGATTTGTACATCAAGCAGCCGTCAGATGGATGAGACTTAAGAAATATATCTCGTCTCTGTTCCCTTATGGAAACGGTGTCATGTGGTTGTGTGTAATGAAGAGAGGCTGACCAAGCTGAAGAAGTGGAAGAAAAGGAAGCTGAGGGGAGATCTTATTGCTGTCTGCAACTGCCTGAAAGGAGGTTGTAGAGGGGTTGGTGTTGGTCTCTTCTCACAAGTAATGAGTGATAAGACAAGAGGAAAATGGCCTCAAATTGTGCCAGGGGAAGTTTATGTTGGACATTACGAAAAACTTCTAAATGGAAAGAGCCATCAGGCCTTGGAATAGGTTGCCCGGGGAAAAGGTTGAAGTGCCATCCCTAGATGTGTTTGAAAGTTGTGTAGATCTGGAACTTAGGGACATGGTGTAGCAGTGGGTTGGGAAGGTTGGGTTGACGGTTGGACTCCATGATCTTAAAGGTTTCTTCCAACCCTAACGATTCTATGAGTCTATATATTTGAGTACTCGGCATGCCCCAGACATCCATCTGTCCTCTTTGAAATGACTCCACAACCTTTCCAATAGTTTGAGTACACACAGAACTCAAAACAACATTCAGCCACAGAAGACAAGAAGTCCTGGCTGGAGAAAAACACACCACCAGTTCCATGGCCCAATATTCAGTGCACAGCAGAGTGAAAACCAAACCCATCTTCTAGGATTAATGGCTAGCTCTCACAATATGGGAATTCGATGCTGTATGAACCATCTAGACCTGATTTGATATAAACCCCAAACCTATGTGTAAGTAGCTAGAAAGAATAAAATCAACTCAAGACAGATTATTTCAGTTTATCTGACCTATATTTGCAAAATTAAACCAATTTCACATATCACAGCTCCCATTGGTAAATGAACAAGGAAAAAGTTGTCTCAAATCTGTTTATATTCCTGCAGATATCAATGCTGATATCATTGCATAAACAATGAAGTAAACTATTAAGAATTTCTTTTAATTTTCTGCTTCTTTAGAAATCTAGTGAAGAAAAAAACCCCTCAGTGATCAATGAACTAAAAATGGATAGGGTCGCTGGGGAAAGAGATTGTATTTTCAAGCTAAGAGGATATTAACAACAACAGGTAGTTAAAAATGGAATTAACAACTAATAAATGTAGTGAAGCATATCTTCTTAAAGAGCAATTTGAAATGCTGTCCATTAAAGCAACAACTTCAGTCTCAAACCTTGAGGTAACGCAATGAACAGCACTATTTGTTGGCTTGTGGAGGCCAATTACTCCTGGCTCAGTATTTATGAGTTCCCTCTCCCAGCGGCACAGGTACCAGAGTTTATTTTGGTGACGTGTTCTTCACAGAGAGTTATGCATCAAAGTAAACCCCTGATATATAAAGTGACTTTCCCCCCCCCCCAAAATTGATGGGGGAAACGTGTCACATTTCACAGTCATTACGACATCAGTGAACGGAGAGACATGCGCAGGCTGTTGGGAACCAGCATCATGGTAGCAGCAGAGAGATCAGCAATTAACATGAGGTGAGAATGATTTGCTACAGGAATACTCTTTACGTCTCTGAGTCGTTAAGGTATTGGAGGAAAACACTGATATTCATAGTCACAGAACATTAGGGATTGGAAGGGACCTCAGAAGATCTAGTCCAATCCCCCTGCCAGAGCAGGATCACCTAGACCAAGTCACACAGGAACACACCCAGGTGGGTTTTAAACAATACATGGTTGGCACAAATAAGGCAATGAGTGCTATGCCAAGGGCTTTTTAGAAGGTATCTGGAAAATAACATAGGAAATTGCACTTGCATAGCCACACGTGGAGTGGGATGATGTTTGTAATTTAATGGGAAGTAACCAGCAGCTGAGAAAGGGAAATGATTCTGATCACTCTAGAGAAGAAGAAAATGAACGCCAATGCGCTTGGCCAGACTGCAAAGCACATTTATTGGCCATTTTGGTTTTGTCTCACGACACATTTTCACTCCTGTTGGCTGGAGCCCCAAGGTAAGCTAAAGGTTCTTTCTCTGGCGTCTTTTTCCCCCTTCCTTTTTAAGAAAAGCACAACTGCAGAGGGAATCCTGTAAAACATTACTGCTACAGTACAAAAATTGGAATGCTGTGGAAGATGAGCGTGTGGGGAACACCACAAGACAGTAACAGAACACAAGCGTGTGCACGCATGTGAAACAACAGAAGCCATTCAGTCTGGGGGCAAAGACTGGCAAGCAAGGAACACAAATTAAAAAATAAGAGAAAAACAGGCTGTTCTCACCAGTTATACACCTTAAACCTGACAAACGCTTGTATTAAACTAAAAACAAGTCATGAAAATGTGTTTTAGCAGAAAATTGTGTCCACACTTAAGGGAGACCAATGGAATGGAAGAGGTGTGCTTCTTTGATGATTCTGTCCTCCAAATTCCTATTGCCTTCATCCAACCCGAATCTCTGGTCGGTTTATGCAGAGAGTGAACTGTTGTTTCTTTCTTCTTTTGCACCAGATTAAGATCACTAACTGCAGAGCTCTTATTCTGAACTGATTTTGGCACTCACCACAGCTGAATCTAGACCAGAGTCACATAAGTATGAGCTACAGAGACTCAAGATATGTAAGTGAAGAAACTGCACCTGAGGGCCAAACCTTTTCTCCTGCAAAATTGTGTGAACCTCAATTAATTTGTCAATGAAGTCAAATTAACTTGCATTCACACAGAATTTGTCCCTTAGGGATTATTTCTGCTTTGCCCAATAGATCACAGAGATACCCCGTGTCCTTAGTTACTAGAGCTTGAAGCTTAAGAGCTGTGCTGCCAGCTGGAAGGGTTGATTTTAAAACCAATGCTCAGAGAACTGAATACAGACTGTCATGTTTTCATTTCATAGATAGGGGAACAGAGATGAGAAGCACAGGATCTAAAATATTAGACCATTTGGGTTCTTCAGTTCCACAGTTTGCAATGCTGGACCTACTTTGGGCATCTCATCAACCTCAGTGACCCTCACAGACTGGGGCTGTGGAAAGTCCAGAGGTTCAGAAAACCAGGTGCTGAGGACAAAGAAATTAAAATCAAACCAGATTTGCAATAATTGGGAGCTCAACCCAAGCACAAAATGAAGGAGGCAAACAGTCTTCTCGTAGTATGTGTAACGGGGTAATTGCTAAAAAATCCAGCCTCTTTTAGATTGAACCATTCTATCAAGATTTTCCAAAAAAACTCTCCCACAGCAGTTGCCTGCAATTTTCTTCACCCCCTACCACACTGTCATCCTGTTCTGAGGGCTGCACATGATTTACCAGATCCTACCTGTCTAAATGATGAAAATGAGAAAGCTTTTACCAAGTATGTATATCATAGAAATGTAGCTCTTACACACACTGCACTGAATGGTTTTTATCTGGCTGAATACAGTAAGACCATTAATACGAACACTAAGTACAGGGGTCTGCTTAAAAATCCACAAGATAAATAACAAATCATAATACTGGCAAAGCAGAACACACCCTTGTAAACCATTCTTCCTCAGAAGCCTTTGAAGATACTAGAGTGGGCATTCGATAGTTGATTTAAAATCCAGCATGAATATGATCTATGGAGTTGTGGAATAATATATTGTGGGCAGTAAAAGAAACTCCACACTTTAAAAGTAGCCTGGAAAATAAAGTCTAGAAAGTATATGGTAAGAAACAACCCTGTAATAGCTTGGGTGGGTGAGTAAAACCTGAACCGCCTATTCTTTTCCCTAAATAGTAGATACCCAGAATCTTGGCCTCATTAAAATGGATGGAAGTTTTACTATTTATCTAATTCTGGTCAAGATTTAAGTCTATAACTCTAAGAACTTGGTAACCTGGTCAACTTCAAAGAAGAAAGGAGTTTTTACAAATTACAAATAATTTTGATCAAGTAGGTGTTTTAGAGGAAAGTTTACAAAGTTCTTGTAATGTCTATCAGCTGCCACTGATGGCTGCAAAGGAGCTGAACTGCCTGCAGTTGGTCTTCCAAGCTTTCTACCTTTTGACAGAATCACAGAACATTAGGGATTGGAAGGGACCTCAAAAGATCATCTCATCCAATCCCCCTGCCAGGGCAGGACCACCTAGACCAAGTCGCACAGGAAGCTTTTGAGTCGGTTCATAGATGAACTGCAAGAAAACTATTAGGCCCTTAGAATTACTGAAATTATCAAAGTTTTGTATGATCCAGTTAAAGGAAAAGGAAGCCTGGATCAAGCATAGCAAAGTGTCTTTTGAAAAGGTGGAAGTCAGGACAATAGAATCATAGAACGTTAGGGGCTGGAAAGGACCTCTAGAGATCATGGAGTCAAAAAAAAATCATAACATGGACACAACTCAGGATCCATTGTAATAAAACATATATTATTGCTAGGAAGTCATGTTCATGCCATCCCATGGGATGGTAAAAGTTTATGCTTTCTAGGTAGGAAAAAGTGGCCTTATGACTTGTGCAAGAAAACAACATTTCAAGCAAAATTACCTTACGTTGTCTCACTTAGTTTTCTAGCAGGCTAATGGGCTAGGTTCTTGCTCTAGATGAGGGATGTACATGCTGGCAAAATTTGGAAGAAGCATTTACATGACAAAAGGTTTTGTATAGGTAAATAAAAGTTTTGCTAATGTCACTGTTTCTAACGTATTGTAGGCTTGGTCTAGGTGATTCTGCTGTGGGCAGGGGGATTGGACTAGATGATCTTTCGAGGTCCCTTCCCATCTCTAATAATTCTATGATCTCTCTTTGCTGGTGCTACAAAAGGAGTTTAAAATTAGCCCTATGTGGGATTATCAGCTTGATATTTTTAAATTAGACACAGAATAAGATTTTATTTCTCTGTACTTAATCTACAGGGATTCTTTAATGCACTGGCAATGTAGTTGGTACTGATAACATCAATTAGAATGACATAAATAAGGAAAGAAAAGAGCTAAAGGAGACACCATCACTGGATGTGTTATGGTCTATCCCCCATCAAACATGATGGGCTGGTGCAGATGGACATCAGCAAAAAGTGACATAAAATCTCTACCCACTGCCATTAAGACCCAATGAAGAGCTCTGTTCTTCACTTTTTTTAAAGAGACTGTTTGAACATGTTCAATTTCTGAAACACACAGTGCAAACAGATGCAGCATTGGCTAGTCTGTTCTTCTTTTCGGTGGGTTTTTTGTTGTGAGAATACTGTGATCAGACAATTCCCTCATAACCTTCCCCAGCTCATCACACACAAACCTAGATTCTTTCATTCAATCTATTATGTTCCTGTGCAACTTGATCTGGGTGATCCTGCTGTGGCGGGGGGGGATTGGACTAGATGATCTTTCAAGGTCCTTTCCAATCCCTAATGTTAGAATCATAGAATCATTAGGGATTGGAAGGGACCTTGAAAGATCATCCAGTTCAATCCCCCTGCCACAGCAGGATCACCCAGACCAAGTCATAGAGTCAGTCTGGGTTAGAAGGGACCACAGGATCATCCAGTTCCAACTCCCCTGCCATGGGCAGGGACACCCCACCCTAGATCAGGCTGGCCAGAGCCTCATCCAGCCTGGCCTTAAACACCTCCAGGGTTGGGGCCTCCACCACCTCCCATTCCAGGCTCTCACCACTCTCACCGTGAAGAACTTCCTCCGCACATCCAGTCTAAATCCACCCATCTCCAGCTTTGCTCCATTCCCCCTAGTCCTGTTGCTACCTGACATCCTAAAAAGTCCCTCCCCAGCCTTTTTGTAGGCCCCTTCAGCTACTGGAAGGCCAGTGATTATTGTACAACCATCTATCCATGTGACAAATTTCCTCTTCAAAAAGGTATTGTAAATCATGGTTTCTTCTTGTTCTTTTGGATAAAAAGTTCAATTCTGAATGTATTTATTTGGCACACAGCACCTGTCTCTTTTTCTTTACCTGCATGCACAGGGAATGGAAACCTCCCTAGGCTGCAGATGCATTCACTTCAGAGCGAGCACTGCTTATAAATAGTGTTTGACTGTATTTATCCATTTCCATGCTAAAGTCCTACAAGGAAGAAACAACCGTCCTGAAAGTTCGTGGCTGGCTCGCTGCACACCACCAGTGACCCCAGCTCATCTATTACCATGCCACAAGAAGAATCAGACTCCAGACCCATTTGTCTGCTTTAGTACTAGGTCTTTTAGGTTGCAAACGGAACAGATTTTTATTTAAACCCCCATCTAAGAGTGTCATTATCCACAAATCTGTTCATAAATGTTTTGGCAACTGACAAAAAAAATTAACTTCAGAAGAGGAAGCCATTAGGATGAAAACATTTCAAATCATGTCATTCATCAGATCTCTGCTCATCCAACAAAACTTGCCTTTGTTACAGGCAATTGTGGTGCTTAATCTCTGCACTTCTCAGCAACACACTTTTCTGATTAAAAAACCATAATCGTAGTGGCGGTAGTTAGAGATAGAAAAGACCTATTAGTTCACTGAGCCCAGCTCCCTTCCATAGCAAGACATAATCCCTTGGCAGGAAGTATTTCAGATATTAAGTGGATCCAGAGCTTAGTTTCAGCCAAAGGACTGAACATAGGGATCTGTGTGTAGGTGTCACAACACTTTGAATTTAAAGAGCAAAAATGGCTGCACTTTTTTGACTTCCTTTGCACTGTCTTCCCCCTGTTTCTGACCTTTGCAATTCCAGACCAAGTCACTGAAGTTTATCAACTCTACATTACACAGTAAAAAATTATGTGGGACACTTGGTGCCAAGTCTGAGAGCAGGAATGATGAGGCAGTGTAACTAAAGCTGTGCAAAAGTCGAGCTGTAGCTTCTGAGCTCACCTCTCTGCTACAGATGGGGAAGAGACTGGGAGGACCAGGTTCTCCAGCTTGATCTCCCTGTCCTCTTCAATGAGGCCAGAGAAGGGTCTCTGCTGGAAGCCATTGTGCAGGAATGAGGGATGGTGAAACGCAGCACGCAGATGAGAGAGCAAAATGTCAGGGGGAAGGGTGAAGGGATCAAGTTCTTTCCAACAGCACTGCTGTGGTAGCAGCATCTTTACTTCAGTCGCTTCACAGTGACCGAAAGGCTTGTGGGCAGTTCTCTGCTCAAGTGTGAACGTGATCCTGTACTTCACATGGGTTCATTCTTAATCCTTGCCCCTTTCCCATGGTTTTTAAAGGCATGGTTTCATTTCATCAGCACAGGAATTCTAGTCCCACCCTGCTCCGTGTGAAAAGCCCCACATAAGTGCTGTTAAGCAAACAGTTCACGACTGACTCTCTTACTGTTTGCTTCCTCCAGTCGTGTCACAGTTAGCACATCCATCCCCTCCACACACTGCTGGGAGCCACCACAGAAGAGACAATAAAATACCTTGCTGCTACCAAAACAGCAGCAGCTCAGGTGAACCTGAGGCAGAGATGAAGCCTTCTTTTAATTTCATTTACAACTAAAGAATTCCAGTAAGAGAAAAGAAAGAAACGCCCTTTTGCTAGAAATCCTGATAGTCAAAGAAATTTATAAGGAGGTGATTCTTGCAGTCATCTCTGAGTAAATCCATCAGGAATGAGTGACTGTTCAGGACCTCCACTCACTCTTTTTCATTTAGGCATCTCTGTGTGGATATGCTCCTCTGAACATCTACAAGAGCTTCCTCCTCACCCTAAGGTTCTCACATAACGGTTTCTGTACAATTACAGAACGACGATGGCTCCCATGAATGTGTTATTGTTAAATTTATTGTGCACATGTATCAAACCCCCTGGAAAGATCTAGCCCTCAGTTTCACTCTAAATACAAGACTGTTCATGTGTATCTCATGGGACACTAAAATACTGCTAACAGATAACAATTTCTTAAAAGGACATGAACACCCAAAACCCAAGGAAACAGAATAAAACCTAAATTTGAAGCCCACCTACAGCTAAAAAAAAATTTAAAATGTCTATTTTAAAATTTCTTTAGGGGATGACTGCATAATAATAAATATTTATTCAGCTTCAAAGTTATTAATATTAATTTTTAATCAATACAGTGCAAATAAATATCTAAAACCTGACTCATCCTCTCTGTTGCCCCCATCTTATTTCAAAGGTTACCTGTTCCTGCAACTTTGGTTTTGGAATGGAAACACAAGACAGAGAATTTAGTCCAACACTTGCATACAGGTGCCCCCCTTACAGCACATCACTGAATTCAATAAACCTTCCAAAAAGTGGGGGTATATGCCCCTTCCATACTAATTTATGGGATTAGAGGAAATAATCTGATTTGCCAACCTCTGAAGCCAATAAAGAGCTTTGCACTGACTTTAGTTAGTTCAGATTTCCCACACTGCAGGAAAAACACGAGGTAGCTTTATGAACCCAAATGAACCATTCATTCAAAAACAACATATAAAATTCAGAGCTATGAAATGTATTAAATTTTAAATTATGTAATAAACAGGGATCAGTTTTATACTGCAAAAAACTTTTTAACGTACTCTGTAATTTAATAATATCATTAATAGAGGAGAAAGTTAACGTGACATTAACGTATCTACCTAGCTATATGTTTTTAATTTGGAAAACTGCAATCATAAATGAAAAGATGAAAATTTAAGAGCGATATTGAAGAGTTCTTTCCATAAAGGTTAAAAATGGATAATTAGTTTCTGAGGAAATCACTAAAATGACAGGATTTTTCTGCTTTGTTTTCACTGAAGTTTTATGATGCTTCCTTCTTGCCACTTAGCAATGAAACAAATGAGGTTAGATGGCAAAGATTATGAAAGAAATTAGCAATAATGAGTCCAGTAACTAAAAACATTAGTAGAGAAAATTGAGTTGACCTTACTTTTATAATTATTCATTTTCTTGATTGTTTTTTTTTCCTGGAATAATTGGAATGAGATTGTATAATACAAAGTACAACCCTCACATGTGATCGTGTATGTGGCATAGATTAATAACCTTCCCAAACGCACAACGCATCGCCCGTTCTCGAGGTCACCGATACCTGTCCTGTGCTGCGACCCAGCTACAGAGGCTTTGTGACAGTGATTCTTCTCCTTCTGAACCTTCACTTCAGGATTAATACACACGTGATTCCCTCCAGCCAGCGAAGGCTTGTAGAGTTTAACGTGTTATGTGTGTGGTCACCAATCAGGAGATAGGGAAGTGGATTGAAATGATAATCGGTACCGTATCTTTCCAGTTCTGCAGCCTGCTCCAAAATACAACACGTTGCTTGGCCAGTTCCTTTCAGCTGCATCAATGGAGCAAAGGGGAAGTCTATCAGTTTATCACAGCTGCCACCGAGTGTACTCCTTAGACAAACGTGGGGAGCATTGTCCTCTCCTTTGGGCAAACAATACATCTGTCCCTGTGCAGCGCAGGGAGATACTGAAGGAGAGCGAGTGCTACCTTACAACCGCTGATGTTTGCAGAATCCATTCCTGTGTTATCAAGTGAACAGTACGATTACTTCACTCAGTTAATAAGAGATAAAGAAACCCTGAATAGCTCTCAAGTTCAGGGTTACAGCTCTTAATATTTATACAGCAGACAACTTTGACGTGGCAAAGCTCAGTCTAAATGCTGTGTGATATGCAATCCGTCTCACCTTGTGCATATTTCTGTTCAGCACTGCACCCCCTGACGTGAATAGCAGACCACACAGAAACGCAGAGAATAAGATTTCATAACACAGGGAACGAGAGCTCTTGCCTAAGACCTTGCAGAGAACTACAAAGCTGAAAGCAAAGCTTAAGGTAACCTTCTGTTCAGACCTGGAGGAACCTCTCCCTTCTCCCCTTTGTTGTTTAACTTCCATCTATTAAATACAGTACTTTAACAAATGGCAAATGCTTAAGGTCTCCACATACTCGGACACAGAAGAGTCATTATTATCATCAGTGCCTTGTAACTGAGAACCCAGAGCACAGCAGCTGAACGACCTACTCTCCGGTTACACACAAATCCATGACTGAGTGGGAAATCAAAGCTAGAGCCCCCACATCTATCCTTTAGCTACAGGATAGCCCCAAACCAAGTCAAAGAGGTTTAAGGGCTCTTTTGAGTGAATAGATCAAACTTTGACCCAACCTGCTTCAAATCCCAAGATGAAACCACAGACCTCTAGAAGCTGTCTTCTTTTGAGTGCAATTTTTCTAGTTTGTTTTTGGGGACATCAGTGTTGATGCAGATTCAGCATTGACAAAGTGGATGCCCACACACTCTTGCCGTAGAGCTTTTGTTCCTTCTTTAAATTCAATGTAGATGTTAGTAAAACGATTGCTGCCGAGCCAATGTACGTCGTGTGTTTAGTTTGACCCATTACCTCACAGCAGATTTCAAATGGGCAGGTGGGAATTAGTGGGCTCCCTCTCTGATTATTAATCCTGCAGAACCACACAGAGCTCAGCAGAGGGACACAGTCCCGTGCTTGCTGTAGACAAAGAAACTTAGAAGCTGAGAGGGTATGAAGACAAAAAGCAGCCTTCTGCACGCTCGCTTTCCACTGCGCTCTCAGGCTCTTTATTTCCTTTGTCAAGAGAGCTAAAACCTGATTATGTTTTAAAGCCAACCACAGGACATAAAGAGCAATGCCTGGTTTACACTGACTTACCTTGAAGTGCAATTTGTGTAAAGTAATGAAACCAGCATCCCCTTGCACAAACATGTCACTCAGCTGTGCCCAGCACAGGAGATGACCACCAAGGCAGGACCAGGGTGATTGAACTGGACTGGAGCTGCAGTACAGCAGCTGCTAGGTGGACCCCACATGCCCTGTGGAGGGCATAGACAAAGCAAACCCAAAATTCTATTCGTCAAAGCACTTTGTATCTTTCCTTCTAACTTGTTCGGGTTTGGGCACCTCAATACAAGACAGACATTGAGGTGCTGCACTGGGTCCAAAGAAGGGCAATGAGATTGCTGAAGGGTCTGGAGGATGGGGCCTCTATTCTGTCCTGGTGAGACCTCATCTGGAATGTTGCGTTCAGTTCTGGAGCCTCCAACACAAGGAAGAGGACCTGTTAGGGCACGTCCAGAGGAGGCCATGAAAAAGATCAGAGGGCTGGAGCACCTCTCTTATGAAGATAGGCTGACGCTGAGATTGTTCAGCCTGAAGAGAAGACTCTGGGGACACCTGTGGCAGGGGGATTGGACTAGATGATCTTTTGAGGTCCCTTGCAATCCTTAATGATTCTATGACTTTATAATGACCTTCCAATCCTTGAAAGGGGCCTGTCAGAAGTCTGGGGGTGACTGTTCACAAGGGCAGAGAATTACAAGATAAGAGGTCATGGTTTCAAGCTGGAAGAGGGTAGATTTATGTTGGACATCAGCAAAAAGTTCTTTAATATGAGAGTGGTGGATCAATGGAACAGGTTGCCTAAAGAGGTGCTGGAGGCCCTGGAAACACTCAAGATCAGGCTGGGTGGGACTCTGTGCAATTTCCTCTAGTCAGTGATGGCCCTGCTTGTTGTAGAGGGATTGGACTAGATGACTTTTGGAGGTCCCTTCCAACCCAATACATCTCTAGATGATATTTTGAGGTCCCTTCCAATCCCTGATGATTCCATGATTCTATGATTACGTGACCTAGGACAATTTTAGTGACTAAATGGATGTGATTTAAGCAGAACTGTTATCAACTCCTAAATGCCCATGTCAAGCCTGATATTGGAGTTTTAGGCTTATAGGCAGCAGGTAAGCTGCCAACACTAACCTGCACCCACAAACCAAAATAAAATCAAGGCACCACCACCCTCAACCACCCAAATTAAGGACTAAAACAAAAATCAAACAAACAAAAAATATTTCCAAACTAAGAAACTAACTGCAAAGTCATATATATCTCTATCCATGCATGTAATTCCAAGGGCACTCCTTGAGTTTTCTGTAATTATTCCCTATTATGAAAACATAATTACAATGAAATCTAATGAATATAGACCAGTTTATTCCAACAAGGCATTATACGCTGCCTGCTGATAACAGACCAAGAAAACCTCATTCAGAACTGTGTCATTAAAGCTGTGTTTGTCCATTCCTATTTATTAGGATAAGGAAAAGGGAAAAAACCCCCAACGTGAGTCATATTTCCTGTGAGCTCATCATACCCTGGCATATAACATTTGTGGATTTTATTCAATTCATTTAAAATGATTTCTAACACACAGGCAGCAAGGTAAGGACTGCAAGGAATTCAAATGATCACCAGGCAGGCAAGATTTCTCCAGAGACAGCTTTCAAACCGCAAGTGAGGTATATTTTCCTTTAGGAATTGTACATAAAAAAAAATTAGATCTAATGACTACATATTTCTCAAAAGAAGACAGGCTTACTCATGTTGTGAAATCAGTTGACTCACATATCCTTCAAAAGGGCAGGTACTGTTCTCTGCAGAAACTCAGTCTCAGATAGGCCAAACTACAGCAGTTTACCACGTTACAGTAGCTTTAAGCCCAGCAGGACTTGAGGCAGGAGAAGTGATTTTTACTGGCAGGGCTCAGACTCACCTCTGACATTTAGCTTCTCCTGTCCATTCTTTCTCTCCCTCATGCCACGGTGCCAACCTGTTACTGCCCTTGCACAGGACAATTCAGACCCCATGGAGCTCCTGCTCATCATGACACAAATAACAGGGAGGAACGAGGAAGAGGAAGACCTGGACATGCTCCTGCGGCAGTCAGTTGTGCTGCACTCAAGAGCTCTGGCAAGGCTGAGGTGGTTCTTTAAACACGTGGTGAAGCCTTCAGATTTTAAAAATACAACTTTTCGTCCATTTCTCACTGCTTAATGCATGACTTCCTAATTCTCCTCCTCTGCACTATCTCCCCTGCGACTCGTCGTTCTAAGTGTCATCGCTTTCTTCCCTTGCTGGCTGCCTTCTCTTTCTACTGCTCCCTTCAGCAGCTCCACCTACTTTTCTACCTCTATTCCATTCTTCCCTAAAGCACAAACCCAGGGCTCATAATTCCGCTGTCTCTGCTTCTTCGTGTCTAATGACATTCATTTCCTTTAACCATTTCTTGTTTCCCGGCAACACTAGGCTATTACCCAATTCCACTCCTGAACACGACGGTCATTCCACCTGCCATTGCTCTTGAATACTCTTTCCAGCCATGATTTCAGCAGTTCCCACCTCCCCCACGGCAGCGTTTACAACTTTTAACTCTCGACTTAGCGTACGAGAACATTTCTGTCGGCTGTGACAGAAGATGAAGAGAACACATATCACTGGTTTTGTTCTCAGTAAATCAGAATTACCCCGCAAGCTCTATTACCTGGGCTCACAATTAACCTTTTATTAGTCAGCTTTTAGAGGGAATGCATATTCATTTTCCCAATGAAGGAAAACACTTCGCTCAGCCCCCAGGATTGATTTACAACCGGTAACACTGTGGACTCAACAAACAGAGATTGCTGACTACCGAGAACAATGAACTTGTTAGTTAACAGAATTAACTCTGCGTTGTTTAACTGTAATGACAGCAATAAAGCAGGAGATGTGAAGTTGATACAGTCACAACTGAATCGTAATGGATGAGATATTTACGGGAAAGCTGTTAAAACATTGAATAAAATATGGGAAGAGCAAAAGCAGATGTGATTTTGTTCTTCAGAGTTGAAGCTTGTAAAGTATGAGATAGCATGAGTAATAATCACAGGTTCTAGTTCACAATGCATTAATAAATATTGATATGATGCCAGGGCTGAAACTTTCCAGATACCGAAATAAAGTGAGAAAGCATGCTCCTGCAGTATGGATTGCTAAGTTTAAATTTGAGGGCACACATGGCAGTATATTCATTATGTCACTGCACAGCCCCCCACACTATCTCTCTCACACACACCTCTCTTTATTTAGGACCTGAACAAGCATTCAATTTGCCAGTCACCAGTGTTACTGCCCCCACTGCTGCAGGTACATCCCCCATAGCAGAACTGACAGGGTGGATCATATAAGAACTCTTTATTTTGGTGCAGAACTACCCACCCAGGCTTCAAAGGCTTGGGAGGAGAGTTTGGGCAGATCTGGCTCACTTTGCTCTGCAGTGTGTCAAGCACTGCTGACGGGGCTCCCTCCGATGGTGAGATTTCAGGGGAAAGAAAGGGCTGACAATCTACCCCGGGTGCCAGCACCCAGCTCTCCCAGCCAAACCCCAAAAGCATCTCCCTCCATGATCTCACACAACTACTGACCACACACATTTTTATGTCACAGGGATGGTACTTCTAGCGAGAAAAGTGTTCACACACTGATCAGACACCAGGTTTTCTGGCTGCTGTTTCATACACAGGTTAAGATTAGTGTTAGACCAATATAAAGCTAAACAAGACAGCAAAATAGCAGAGATCTTAATCAGTTTCCTCCGGTTAGCTGCTTAGACACATTTGTGCTGGCATGGCCACACTGCCAGCTAACGTGTGTTTGTGGACATATGATGTTTTACAGTCATTTTTTTGTTTCATTTTACTTAAAATACATTAATCAGCCTAAATGAATGCATCTGCACGGCTAAAGGACAGGCAGACCCCAGCATTTTCTTCTTTCCACTGCCACCAACAAAGCCACCTGCCCTCCTTCCTCTCCTCCATTCTCAGAGGAGTGGCTGCTGTGAGCTCACATCCCAAATTGATACCACCAGGAAAGCACATACTTTCCTGGACTGCTACCTGCAGCAAGAGAAAGCTACACAAACTACCTGACGCTGCACCTCATGTGTTGCACAAAGGCAGAACACTGACTTCTATCCACTCCCCTGAAAGTAGTGCGAGCTTTCACCACTCTGTGTGAAATGGCATAATTACATCTTATTTGATAACTCTTCTAGAAATCTCCAGTCTAAACTCCTGGGAAAGATGATATATATATCTATAGCTATATATATAGCTCCATCCATTCTTTCCTAGAATGGATATGATTTCCCCGTGACTTACTACTACGTACTGTTCTTCATTAATCATCGTTAACTCTCAAAAGGAAGACACTGTAACACTAAACCATACCTTCCTGAATTAAACTCTCTCTCAAAGGATATGATTTTCTGATTTTAGACCATGAAGCAGATTTACACTAGAACAACTTTGTTTTGGCTGGTCAGATGTAAGGAGCTACATACTGTGCTCGAAAAGCTGGCAGTTCACATCTGGTCTGGGACTGTCCTGCAGTTATAATCAGCCTGATTGAAAAGGTGGGGGGAGGAGAAATGAAATGAAGCTCCAGATAGAGCTCTTCTGATTTCTGCACTGTTTAATGTCATTTGTTCTATATGTGTCTGTTCCTACAGTGCAGGACCGTGTGAGAAAGGTTCTGAACACAGCTCTGCAACAGAATCCCTCAAGTTTGGATTTCATGCTTTTCAGTGTGTGAGTGCTTCCTATCTTCAGGATACGGCTCCCTACTTTATCAGTTTGGTGGGGTTTATGTTACCTCTGAACTATTTTGGGCCAAGGCTGAGGGGTCACACTGATGTGGTCCCACACCCTTAAAACTCCCAGACACTCAGAATATTCCAAGCACCTAGACTACCCCTGTGGTAGCCATCACACCACTATGTTGCTGTGATTTTTCAGCTCTCAGACCTGCTCCTCAAGGTAGAGTGATGATGGCTTGAGCATGTCTGGGACAATGCAGGTGGTTCTTTGTATGGGTACCCTGCCTATCCCTGGCATTTTCTCCTGAGGTAGAGGTTGGCTCTTGATTCCAAGTTTTCTACAATGGCCTCTCTAACATTCAGTGGTTTTGCTACTCATTGTTAACTTGTTCAGGGGTGGTAACTCCACAGCCCTGGCAGGGCAGCCTGTTCTAATTTGAAGCAGGAGCTAAGGATGTAGCCCTGCAACTCTGAGTCCAGCCTAGAGCTACTCTCACCCTGGAGTTTCTGCAGCACAAAGGGAGACTGCAAGAGTGAAACACAACCTGCTGTTCCAGGTTTCTGCACTTGTGCATGCAATGCAGAAAACTGCACTCAGTGTTTTTATTGTTGTCTGAAAGCAGAGATCCCAAATCTGGAGGCTCCCAGGGTAACTCCTACTGCACTAGGACCTACTCCCCAAATCTTCCTGGAGGCTCTTCAGATTCTCAACATTACTAACCATTAGTCTGACCCACACCTCTCCACAATCAATGCTGTTATTGATGTTAAACTGCGCTGGCTGATTTAGATTTCTATGACATATGGACTCCTGTCCACTAGGTACTCAGCTGCAACCACTAAACCCATTTCACTTAGATCTCAACTCCAAACAGAGTATTAGGGATAAACGGTCAGTGCTTTAATGGTCATTTCACACTTCATCATCGTCATCCATTCTCTGCATGTGCCACTTCATTCTTCCATTCTGTTCCCTCAAATATATCAGAGCAAAAAGGGACATGACAAAACAAACATTGAAAAAAGCAACCTTTGCTTGTTGTTGTTCGCTTGTTCCCTTCTAACTAAATGGCGAATTGTCCTATTATATTAATTTCCTGCAAAATATGTATCTCCAGGACCTTCAGTGCAGCAAAGCAAAGCACTGCTACAGTCATCTTCTGTGTGGAGTGCTTCTGTTTTACATACTGACATGCATTTTAACATGAAAAAGGTCAGAGATGGAAACAGCACAGCTTGTTGCTGTGACAGCAGACATTTAACAGAAAGACTTCTGGACACACTACAGTTTAAAATAATTTAGTAAAATAATTGCCATGATTGATTTTTTAGGTCCCCAAGTTCATACCACACACTTTTGTGTGACAACTCCCTTCAATGTTGTTTTTCTTTTCTTCTATTTTTTTTTTTAAACTCCAGCAATGACAAGAAATGCATTTCAAATAAGTTCTGGGTTGTTGTCAAAGTTTGATCAGATTCACAAACTCCACCATCATTTGTTGGCTAAGACCAGTCTATCGCGCTGTTGCCAATCCTGTGTCCAAACAGCCAGAAGCATCAGGCTGGCAGATCGTCCCGCTCAGATGAACTTTTGATAGCCTGCCCTTATGACAAGCTAAACCCTGTTTGCAAGGAATGCAGCACTTGCTTTGGGTGCAAATACAGACATTGCTACAGCAATGGCCACATCAGGACTGTGCATCTGCCTCGGAAAATAATTAGGAAGGGTATTACATGTGAAAGCCAGGAGGGATTATGTTTGAGGGGGAGAAGGAACTGTGAGATACCAGAGAAATAAACAAAGCTGTTGAACTCGGGAGACGCACAAAGTCCTTTACAGACAGCATCACACAGCCTTGGATTCACTCACTTAACATAACTAATTCAGACCAAAAAAAATCCACAAAGCTAAAGCCCACGGAGGTTATAAACTAGACTTCTTCCACAGGCAGTGTAGGAAAACAGGTACTACTGAAGACAGCTTCAGCATGACTGTAACCAAAGATCTTTGAAAAGTGAACTGGTAGAATCCCAGAAGAAAGCCACCTGTATTTAGAGAATCACAGAGTAATCGTGGTCGGAAAGGACCTCCTGGGTGACCGAGTCCAACCATACCCTACAACAACAACAACCAAAACCACCCAAACAAGAAACCCACGCCCCCCAAAAAACCAGACCACTAAATCCCTGATACTCAATACCTGATTGTTTGACTCGCACAAACTAAACCCCTCCAAGCCTGCCTTCATAGCATGTCGTGAAGCACCATGTCTACAGGTTTCTCAAATGCCTCCAGGGACGGTGATTTAACCACCTCCCTAGGAAGGCAGTTCCAGTGCCTCACCACTCTTTCTGTAAAGACTTTCTTCCTAATATCCAATGCAAACCTGCCCTGCCTCAACTTCGGACCATTTCCCCTGGTGTTGTCATTAGTTCCTAAGGAGAAGAGGCCAACACTCACCTCTCTGCAACCTCCTTTCAGGTAGTTGTGGAAGGCAATGAGGTCCCCCTTCAGCCTCCTCTTCACCAGACTAAGCATTCCCAACTCTCTCAAAGGAAATAGTAGTATGGTGATTATATCAAGTCTGCATTATCAATATGCACATTGATTCAATGCTGCAAAGTTGAGGTCACCAAGTCTATTTGGAAAGCCAAATCCTTTCCAAAAAGGAGAAGAACTGGTAAAAACGTCATCTTACTTGTCACATTGTGTAACAGCAGATTAAGCCTAAGAGTGGGAGGAACTGCTTGGAGTCCAGATAGACAAGGAGGTTCAAAGCTACACTTTGATCCCGGGGTCATTCACAGGAATTAACTTATAACTCCCCAGCACAAAACCCACCAGCTATTCACACAGAAAGGACCAGAATTTCAGACAAGCCTCCTAGCAAATACAATAACTTCATCTAGGCCAATATATCAAGTTCCTGTGGCCACAGGTACAGAGTGTAAGCCCAGTTTCAACACTGGCGTGTGATCACAAGATGCCACTCAACAGTACTGATGACTTGGCAGTTTGTGCGCTCTCCTGGTCTTCAGAGAACAAGAAGAAGGACCGAAAAATAACTCTTGCATTTTTTTTTGGAAAAGTCTCCCTAACCACAGGACTACACCCAGAGCAGCGAATCGCATAAGGCATGGATCGTCACCTGAGCCAAATACGGTCTGATCTGTTCACAAATGGCAGCATAAGGGAGCAAGAAGGGGTCACACAGCTGAAGGAACAATACATTAAAAAACCCCCAACCAACCACAAGCAAACAACATTCTTTGAACGTATTATGGAGAGGGGTGAGAAATCTAAGCACAGATCATGACAGAAACCTCTATCAGAAAGAAACCAAAAGAGATTTTGCTTCCATTTAGAAGTCTAAGAATCCATACTTGTTCAAAATAAAATCCTTTTTACATGTCCATTCTGGACACAGACTAATGAATTTAGATTGGGTTTTTTTAATTCTTTTCATCAAAATTTCACCATCCAGTGAAAATCCAGTAGACATGGACAAATACCCGGCAAATGTTACCGTCGAAGCGTCACTTTCCCCAAGCAGCACATACTGGGTTACAAAGGCAAAATGCTGCCCTCGTGTACTCGTATGAAATAAAATAATATGGGAATGCCAAAGATGGCTAAAACATCTCTCTCAACTTTCACAGAGTGTTTTCGGGGGACAAAAAGCTTTAAAAATAGATATTTAAAGCACAGGCAAACATGCTGTTTTAAAAACAATTACAACAGGAGATGAACTAGATTCACCATAAATAAAGCATTTATTTTGAGATATATCTAAATTAAAAACCCAGGTCCTCAAAATTTTGACGTTAGGAACTTCAAAGGCTCAGAGCAGCTCCACTGGGTCTTGCAGGTATCTCTCTTTTGCACCCAGAGCCTGCAAAAGCCAGACTTCAAAATAACACACCAAGAGCAGGTTGCACAGAGACCTGACCATGAGACCACCAAATAACACAATAAATAATCCTGCTTTCCAAACATAAGCCTGTACTGTGGAAAGCATTTATCCGTGTGCGTGTAAGGGAAAGCGAGAGCTAAAGAGCTTTCTGAACAGAGAACACTCCTTGCAGAGAGAACACATGAGAGTTCAGGCTAACAGTGAGATTTCGCTTTGCCTTGTACCTCGCTAGTCACCTCAAATACAGGCTGGAGCCATACTCTCTCCTCTCCAGCCCCAGCCCTCCCGATGTGACGAAGAAGACGGCTCAGCAATTTCCTTGACGCAAGGGTGCTATATCCCCCCTCCCACCCCTTCCCTGAGGTTACCCTGTTTTTCACTCTGTGGGGAGAATTTGTCCCCACACCTCGGAAGAGTTTCACTATTAAATAGCTGTTTTCCGTGTAAGAGCACAAACATGACTGAGCAGAGGTACAAAGTTTGCGCGAGGTTCAGCTATAGAAAATGATGCAACTTACCCACGGACACAGCACGTTCCTATTGGAAGCAGAGACCCGAGTCACCTGATTGCCGCATCCCTGCTGAAGAAGCTACCTTGCAGAGACTCTGGTTTAGAGCTGAATTACCATTTGTTCTCCTCAAAGACGTAACACAACCAATTTGCAATCGCTTGCACTAGCAGTGCTATTACTGATACGAAGTGCGACGCTTAAAAATATGGTAAAGCCTTTGACTTTTCTCCCATTCTTAGAATACTTAATTCTGACAGTTCTAAACAAATGTCAAACTCGCTTTCAATTCCCTCCTTCCTCCACCCTGCATTTTGTGCTGGTGCATTACTAACAGAATTAAAACTTGAAAATAGCCTCAGGCTTTCTAACCACTTTTGAACAGCATCAGAGGCTTTTGTCTACTTCAGAATACAAACCCAAATATACTAATTTTGCCACTTTTTAAAATAACAAGCTAACAAATCTTTGTAGCTAAAATAATAAAAACGGGCTGTAAAGTGCAAAGAACAAAAAAACTAAAGAAAAATGGAGACCACATCGCACGGGGAAAAAGAGTTAGATTGTCATGAATCTGAAAGGAAATCAATAGGACAACTTTGGAGACCCATTTCAATCTGTTGTTGACATTGTTTTCTGGTAGTAATTTTCTCAAAATGTTAACAGTATTGAGTTTGCTTATTGATTCTATTATTTTTGACCTTGCATTAGTGTGGGCTAATCTTACATGCCATAAAATTTCCTTTCACAGCTAAAATTATGGTATGGCTCTAGGGGAAAGTTACAATCAGGTCACAGCCCCCTTAGGAGTTTGACGAGCATGTAACTGGCAATAATGAGTTGTTTTGTCTTTCTGGGCACCTTTCTGTTGTTTACGTTTTATTACAGAGCTTGGGCAGGATTGTCATGCAGATGACCAAAATACTCCAATCGTAATGAACGGAAAAGTAAACTTAGACCAGCTAGACAGGTCCATCTCTACAACAGTCAACAGCATGAAGAACACAGAGGGTGAGTGAGCAGAGCCAACGTGTTACTGGTTTGCCTGGGGATGCAGAGCACACACCACGGCACAGCCAGCTGCTGCAACATTTATGATTCAGCAGCAACGAGAGCGACTCCAGTTGTCTGCTCTATGGCAGTAAGAAACACAACAAAACAAAGAGGATAATGAGATTATCTGCACGACATAAATTTACGTCACTTATTCTAAAACCTATACCTGTGAGAGCTCATTTCCATTCCCTTGTACTTAAGCATTAATTACACAGCAATTATTTTTACTGAAGATCCCTGTAGGAAGTGTTCAGAACGGACATTGCTGAATACATCAGCAGCTACTACGTGGTTCAATAGTCTAGCGCCGCTACGAGTACTTAAGCGTTTCTCAGAAGACAAACCCATTTGTTTCAGGGAGGATCTGCAACTCCTTTATGTTGAGTTTCTCAGCACCTCCTAAGTAAAGAAATGGAAATCTCAGTTTCAAGCCACACCAAAAGGACAACTAATGCACCATGAGAGACACATGTCTTTGCTAAAAATGTAGGTTTGTGAGCAAACTGCACACACATTTGGGGCTAAACAGACATTTTCATAACATCGCAAGCAGTCTGACATTTTGCCTTCCTAATAGCCACAGTGGCTGTTTAGAAAGCACCCAAACAGCCCACAGTCAGGCTTATATCAAGAGGAGGTATTTGGGATTGCAAAAACTCAAAAAGATCTAGACATACCCAGATGTTCCTTATAAAAGAACTTTAATGCCAGAGAAAAGACACCCAAAGATAGGCTAAGTGCCCTGCTTGAAGGCTGCAGAGTATATATGTCCCCAGAGAAGAGCGCTGGAGGGAGATTTATTGTTTGAGGCTTTTAGCCTCAAGCTTAATTTTTAAAGGTATGTATTTCCCTAGAAACAGAATAGTTCCATTTAAAAGTCACAGGTGCCCTGAAGCTCTGCTTAGAAGATTACCTCAAGTTTCATTTAATAATGGGCTTGAAACTTGAGTCAAGTTATTTATTACAATGGGCAATATTTTTGTCTGTTTTTCCCTTATGGTCATCCTAGGTGCTAAAAGGGCTCAATAAAAATTAAAAATGATAGCAGCTTATACTGTTCTGCCAATGAAGGGCTTTTCTTTGAACCACCTTTAAACCTGATATATAGTTCAAACCAAGCTTTCCATGTAATAGTCCTAAATAAAACAAGTAGTGGTTCATCCCAGTTTATCCCAGGCTAATGTATCCCAGTCTGGTGTTTTGCTTTTACCCTTTGGATGCCCAAATCCTGACAGCAGCACTCGCTCTGGGAACACAAAGGCTAGTTTTCACAAAAACACAGTAATTAGAACTAAACAGAGTTTGAGTAAATGGATAAAAACTTAGATTGCTGTGCAGGTGAGGCTTGGAAAGAAGGAGCTGAGCAGACACAGGGTTTTTTTCACTTTCTAGGCAATTTGGAGAATTCTGAAGCACTCACTCCCTTGCATTATGCAAAGTACCTCCTGCACTGTGTTCAGTAACACCCAGCCCTGATCTTTGTCCCAACGAGAACACTTACACATGAACCAACCAATCGTCTGCAAAAGGAGATGTGTTTTGTATTAAAGTCGCAATTTTACAATCACATTTAAAGCAAAAAAATTCTAGACGGTGTCAATTTTAAACCTAATGACAGGGGTTTAAAAACCTAACATCAGAGTTTTCTTAGAAACAGCTTTGGTTCTTCATTCCCCATAAACAGGATCAAGTGACCACACAATTGCTGAATGTTTGGGTTTTACCAAATTACTGTTTCTCCACTGAATAGTATAAAAATAATTTCATAGCAATGGTAGCTGAGAACATTTCTTTACTAAATCAGAAGTGTCTGTTTTTATCCTGAAGGAACAAAAGGCCTTTTCTAGAGGCAGAACTGCTGCTTTGAGGGCTTTTCGTTACTTTCATAGAATCATAAGGGATCGGAAGGGACCTCAAAAACTCAGCAATTCCAATCCCCCTGCTGCAGGAGGATCACCTAGACCAAGACACACAGGAGCACATCCTGGTGGGTCTTAAACATCTCCAGTGAAGGAGACTCCACAACTCCCCTGGGCAGCCTGTTCCAGTGCTCCATCTTCAATCAATATAAAACAACACTTTATCAACCACAAGGAGGGAGCAGAAAATCTCACAGTGAGGAGTTGTTTTGCTCTGAGGTCTGCATTGCCCTTACAGCTTCAGAAAGCAGCTTTCATCCGACGAGCTCAGAACGCCGTACACGCTACAGCGCAGGACTTCAGGCTGATGAAGAAAACAACTGAGCACATGCTTGAACATTATGCAGGTTGTCTGATTTGTATTGTCTGCTTCTGCTGTTATTACATTTTTGTGGTATTGGACAGAGAACAAAGGAAGAAAAAGTTGGAGAAGATTTAAAGGAGGATGAAGCCAAAATAACAATCAGATTTGTTTCTCTACAGTCCAGTTAAAAGGAATTTAAGAAATCAAAATACAGAGATATTTCCTCTATTAAAATTCCATAGGCATATCTCCTGACTTGTTGGTTTCAAACTCTTTCAAACGCAGAGATTCAAAGCCGAGACAAGTCCAAGCCAGTTACTGCAAGACCCATCCTACAGAAGCTCTTACACGGAAGAATAATTATCACATATGGGTTCCTAACACGGGGTTTTGAAAGGGGACTCGAGATGGTCAGCAGTTTTACAGGCACCATTAAGTCTAAGTAGAAGTTGACAAAATTTAGGAGACGAGTCCGAATTGAGCTATGACTACCTTGTCCGTCTTTGGCAGTGCAAATACACCTTAAAGTGAGCATAAAATAACTTCTGTAGCAGCTAAAACTTTCCAAAAAAACATCAGTGAAAGTCAGTGAATCCCCAGCTTCAAAGTCACTTTGGTGCTTTTTGAAACTGTTTCAGAAATCTTTCAAAGCCTGCTACAAGGCAGAGGAAACCAAGACACCAGCCTGAGGAACACATCGAGTGACTCTGCTGACGAACAGAGAGCAGTAAGCGTGTGTCCAGTAAACAGCTGAGAAAACATCTGTGTGTTGATGGGCAAATCATAATTACCTTTATGGTCGTGTACTGATGTCTCTGTCAGTGCTCCCTAAGGATGCTGCACTTCTCAGGATAAGAACTGTCTGTGGATCACACTGTAGGGGGCACCTTTAAGAAACCTCAGCCAAGGTCCTCAGCCTCACCTAGTGATGCCCAAATTCAAGCCTCCCTCTATGCTACAGACTAATGTTGGGTCACTCCAGGTTACTGAAAACCTGTGGACTGAGTTTTTAGGTACTGTGGGATACTGAGCTTTTTATCCTTTTCTGTCCTGACCAAATAATCTTAGGCTCTTCTCAGTGTCATCTGGTGATAGAACAAGGGGCAATGGGTGCAAGCAGGAACAGAGGAGGTTCATGTAAATATCAGAACGAACTTCCTCACAGTGAGGGTGACGGAGGATTGGAACAGACTGCCCAAGATGATTGTGGAGTCTCCTTCTCTGGAGATGTTTAAAACCTGCCTGGATGTGTTCCTTTGTGACTTGGTCTAGGTGATCCTGCTGTGGCAGGGGGATTGGACTAGATGATCTTTCGAGGTCCCTTCCAATCCCTAATGATTCTATAACTGTGTCCCTGTGCTAGTGAATGAAGGATTGCTCTTGCAGCAAGTGGGCATATTCACAAAAACACTGTAGGCTGTGACTTCAAGAGGAAGGAGACATCTGCAAATCCATGAAGATGATGAAGGGAGTAGAACACCTCCCTGATGAGGAAAGGCTGAGGTAGCTGGGTCTCTTGAGCTTGAAAAAAAGGAGACTGAGTGGTGACCTCATTAATGTTGATAAATATGTGAAGGGTGGGTGTCAGGAAGATAGAGCCTGGCTCTTCTCAGTGTCATAACAGGACAAGGGGCAGTGGGTGTGAGTTGGAACACAGCAGGTTCCACATCAATATGAGAAGGAACTTTTTCACAGTGAGAGTGACAGAGCAGTGGAAGGGGCTGTCCAGGGGTGTTGTGGAATCTCCTTCTCTGGAGAGGTTTAAAACCTGCCTGGACATGTTCCTGTGCGACTTGGTCTAGGTGATTCTGCTGTGTCAGGGGCATTGGACTAGATGATCTTTTGAGGTCCCTTCCAATCCTTCATTCCTAAGAGATTTGAAATTAGGGACATCTCAACACCTTTTCCTAGCAGCAAGTTTACACTCAGGTTTTTTGGTTACTTTCCCACTGCATAGACTCTTTTGGATTCCAGTCTAACACATTCAATTCTCCCAGATACAAGGAAACCTCTTGCCAAAAGTGAGGGCTGAGCACTACTCAAAGATGTTGGAAATTTTGATAGAACACACAACTTTCTATCCACCTGCACACTCCGTGTAGTCAGAAGTTTAACACAACTAAGAACGTGGCCCTTCAGTTCTTTGCTCCTCTCTGTTCCAGAGCACAAAAAAGGAAACACTGGGGCTTTCCTGCCCTTGGAAATCAGATGCACAAGCACATAGCACAGAGAGAGGCTTCGGTGCTGCAATAATAGAGTGGTACAAGTTACAGCTTGGGATGCAGAACAGACCACAGAGCCTTCTATTGCCCACTTCTTTGCCACCCACCAAATGCTTGTTTTCTGCAGCATCTGTCTTTAAATCAGCTCTGAGTTGCTCTTTTCTGTCTGTTACCTCAGATTTTGCATGAATTAAAGTCACTTTGTCTCCTTCGTTTTAGAAAGGCAGAAAACGATGTGTGCGGTGGAAGAGAACGAGCACATTGAGGGGTGGCTTTAGATGACTTCTTTCTGGGATTTATATCTCCAAAATCCCTTCTGATCTGTTTCCCCCCACCCCCCGCCCCTTCTTCAGGTTTACAAACAAATTTCATTTGGAATAAAATTTAATTCAGTGCTGCTTGAGCTCTGCCACACCAATCACTTATCTGTGCTCGCTGTGATAGATATTTATTTAGATTTATACAATGCATTAAAAAAGAATCTATCGCCGGCCTCCAAGGAGCCCCTGCCACGTAGCAGTCAGCGTGCAGTCACGCCAACACAACGTACTACACGCACACGTTCTGCAAACTAGATGCACCAGTGTCTATTCTCCATTCTCCTAGCAGTTTCCAAGTTGTGGTCTAGAAATGATAGTCCATAATGGATCTGCTCAAAATGCTTTGTTTTGAGAAAACGTTAGCTTATAAAAATATTAGGTGGTTAAATTCTGCAGTGTCCTGATAACCAGCAAACTGGAAGTAGAGCAATGAGGATGATGAAGGAAGTGGAACACCTCCCTTACGAGGAAAGGCTGAGGGAGCTGGGTCTCTTTAGTTTGGAGAAGAGGAGACTAAGGGGTGACCTCATTAATGTTGGTAAATATGTGAAGGGTGGGTGTCAGGAGGAGGGAGCCAGGCTCTGCTCAGTGAGTTCTAATGATAGGACAAGGGGCACTGGGTGTCAGTTGGAACATGGGGGGGTTCCATATAAATATCAGAAGGAACTTCTTCACAGTGAGGGTGACAGAACACTGGAACAGGCTGCCCAGGGGGGTTGTGGAGTCTCCTTCTCTGGAGACATTTAAAACCTGCCTGGATACGTTCTTGTACAACTTGGTCTAGGTGATCCTGCTGTGGCAGGGGGATTGGACTAGATGATCTTTCGAGGTCCCTTCCAATCCCTAATGTTCTGTGATTTTACACCTCAAACTGCAAGGGGGTGCACCCCAAAGCCAGGGTGTCTCATTGCAGAGAACTACTGAGATCACCAGTGTCTCTTACCTCTGTTCACATTGGCTGCAACATTACTACATGAAAAGAAGTAGTAACTTCAAAACGCACATATTAAATGGCAATAAGGTCAAAGCTGCTGCTGTATTTGCAAGCCAGAGTCCAGACAGAGCTATCAGTCTGCACCAGCATGATAGAACTTCTGAGAAATGCCATAAAGAATGTTTGCTGTAAGAAACAGAGGGGGAGAGTCCGTGAAAGCAGCTGTGGCTCAGAAGTTCTAGTAACAGCTAGTAAATAGCAGCCACTGCATCTCCTTGTAAGGTTATAAACTCGCCAGACAGGCCTGATGGCTGTAATGTTCAGGGCTGCTCTAACCCAGTAGCAAGGATGAACCTCTCATCCTTTCACAACACCAAATTCACTCTCCAGCTTTGATAAAACTGAGCTTTTTTCTTGTAAGTTCTGGGACAGAGAGAGAGGCACAAGGGAAGCAGCACGTGCAGTGTCCAACTGCTCTGCCCAGGGTTGATTTGTCTGCTGAATGTTCATTTGCATAAGAAATCACCCAGCTGACAATTAGTGGAGTGCAAGGTTGGAGTAACTATGGACATGGAACAAGAGCTTATTTCTGCGTGTACACTCACATGGCTGAGTCTTCACTAAATATGGGACTGGTGCAGGAATCCCAACTTGCTAGCACACCTTTCTTTGTCTGCAAACTCAGTGCCTTGTGTTTCTGGAAATAGCTACTAATTCATTATTATCGCTGACATTTCTCGCGATTTCCCGTGTTTCCCTGGCAGTGCCTGCTTCCTCAGTTTCATTATTATCAAACAGCTCTGCTGTGATAGACTGCTGATCCTCATCTTCATATTGATTAATTTCATTTTCACATGCATCAACCTGATTTTCAACATCTTCAGCACAGTCTTCTCACAATGACTCATTTGCAAGACAGATTCTCGTTATTGGAGTCATCTTTGGCGTAGGAATGTGCTGGACCAGTTTCAGGTGCAAGGCCCTATTCTGCTCAGCTAGATTAGTAGAAAATACAAATCTACGCGCAAAATTTATCAGAATTATTCAAAACCTCCAGCAGTGTAAGGATGGCACTGAATCTGGCCCACAGCATTTGCTTCTTTGCCTTTTGGCTGTCTCGGGGAAGGAACATGCCAATCACACTTGGGCTTGATCATTATCGATGTAATTAAAATGCAATTTATTTTTTTGGATTAATTTGTAGATTAAACAGAGTCATTTTATTATGTTTATCTCGGACATCTAGAATATTTAAGCATTAAACATTACCAAGTTAGCTAAATAAATCTTTAATTTACTATAATTAGATTTGTTTAAATTAAAAATGTATTGATATTCCAAAATAGTTCCATGTCCATTTGGAACACTAAATGAGAACTTAAAATGACTTGCATCTGTCTCTGCTTTTTCAGTGGACAGGTCATGAAATACCACTGACTGCTGCAATGCCCTTCTGTGCAGACTCACCCAGACCCTTACAGCTTGCTGCCACATCATCTGTCCTTCAAGCTCATTCTGGCAAGAGGTGAAAAGCATCTGTTGTGTTTAGCAGATGAAGGCATGAAACGCTTCAGAAGGGTTCTGAAGCAACCGGGCAAACTCACAGAAGGAAAACCCATGATTCCAGCTTTGGTCCAACCTGCAGCCAAGAGGTGTTTGGGGCAGCATCGCTGCCTGAGGTGTTCAGCCACTGGGCACTGCCCAGACCTCCTCTGTGATCCTTGACAAGAGAGTGTAATGGCTTTAACAGAAAGATTACGACCTAGAAGTATGAGATGAGGTTGCCTTCCTTTTAATGGGTGCAATTACAGATGTTATTGTAGGTCATTAAATTAGCAGTTGTTATTCAAATCCAGTCCTAGAGCCAAAATTCAGTTGGTATGAGGACTTGGAAAGCAGCGCAGCCAACGGAAACAAGCTACATGACACACACAAGCCAGAAAAGAGTGGCTTGTCTTAGTATTTCAGAAATGGGCAGGGGCTACAGAAACACCATTTCCCCTCTTTTTTTTTGGAGAACTTTTTCATCTCTGGGGACAGGCTCCAGCCTTCCCCACAGCAAACTGCCAACTTTATCAGTGGAAAAGGGAAAGGAGAAGCAGGGTGGGCAGTGTGGAAATAGAGGGAGAGAAGCAGGAAGCAGGCATTGTGGAAAAGAACCGTTCTGATGATGTATTTCTACCAAGGCCACTCTACTTAATCTTTCCCCATCCTCTAGACTTCTTCTGTCTTCCTCCCTAAGCAATTTTTTCAGACTCTTGAAGCTGCTTTCCACTTTTCAGAACTGCAGCGCCCCAAAACAGATGTTCAGCAGCACCGGGCAGAAGAGAGGAAAGAGAAAAGAGAGGACAGAAGAGACACTGGACAGACTGTGACCTTCCCATGTCTTGAAGGTCACAGTCATCTTCATGTATTCCAGTTCCTTGCCACACATCAGCATCGTTGACTCATGCTCACCCTACGCTCCATTGACTGACTTGCAGAACCTGCTGCAAAGCGGTTGTTTCCCTATCTTCTTCTTGCTCAGTTGATTGTTCTCGCTGAGGCACAGGACCTTGAATTTGTCTTTCTTGAACTGCATCCTTTTCTTCAGGTTATTTCCCCTATCACTTTGAATTCTAATCCTGCCTTCCAACACAGCCTTTCTCAGTTTGTGTCATTTGGAACAGTAATAAGCACTCTCTCTGCTCCATGACACAGATCTGTAATGAAATATCGCCAAACCTACAAAAACCCTCACTTACCGTATCCCTCTATTTCTACACTGAGCCATTGATAAGTATTTTTGAAGTGAGTTTTTCAATTAACTACTGCTTTTAGCTTGGTTAGGCTGTTCACTGATATGTCCTGTGCCTCTTTCCCTAAGTCCTGCAATGAAGAAATGGACCTCTGAGTGTGGACACCTGTTGGTTTTGTCTTCCAGACACAACAAATCCATAAAAAGCAGGATGCATCCATTGTCAAGTTTTCTTCAAGCTGCACACACATTTAAGAGAATTAAAGTTATACTGCCTGGTTCTTTTCAGCTCAGCCTTCAGCTCCTGCACGTTCCTGCTAAATTCTGCTACTTCCCTTGGTTGTGCAGGAAATCAGAAGTTTGGATCCAATTTTACAACTTATGTGAAGATGACTACAGAACATGTTATTTGTTCACATAGATAAATAGATGACCCTAACATCCTATGATCCTATGATCTTTCGAGGTCCCTTCCAATCCCTAACGATTCTATGATTCTATGATTGAGGCAAGAGCAGAATTTTGTGATGAAAAAGCCGAAGTTTTTCCAGAGATGACTTTTATTTCTACATAGAGAAGGATATGAGCCAGATCTATCTACAGACCATAGTAGCCCATTGGAATTCAGAGACCTTTGTTTAGGCTACTCCTATGTACTGTAGTTATTTCACATGTCTCTGGCAGGGAAGGTTTAAAAGGAGGAGTCAAGGTGATGTAAGATAATTGAAAATTATTATTTTCGTGTCCTGCCACTATGGCCAGGTCTCTCTCCCCACAAATTTGCACCTACACTACAGCTGCTTTTCCATACGTGTGGCTGCACCTGCATTTTTCATATTGCCTCTGGGATTCCCTGTTTCCTCTTTCAATGGTCACTCCCAAATTTTAAGAACCTCATCCAATGAGCCAGCTCTTAAGAGCCTCACTTCAATAACTCATTCCATAAGTGCTTGTGTTTTGCACGAGCTTTAGGTGCATCTGCTCTCACAGGCAGTACATTCTCTATCTCAGCATTAGGAGAAATAGCCTGGCATCCAAAATCCTGTGCTATTAACAGATTGGCTTGATCTGTTAAAGTGCAGGACACAGAAGTAACCCATTAACCTTGATCCTACGGCTTCTCTGTGCAGCAACCAGCAGACCATCAGGTTCTTGTGGGACTCTGTACCTGTCTTGACTTTACCGAGCTAACTCACGGGGAGGACAGCTTTATGAAAACCTGAGATCCCCAGAGAAGGGTGTCAGACGAAAAGCTGGCAATCCTGTGCACATATCCTTCTGCACATCATAAAGAGGTGACAGTCACGATAGTGTTTATTAGAATGGAAATTTTTCACGCTCCTGTGGCATCTGATAACTGTTGTATGTGCTAACGAATGACTCATGAATGGCTCTCAGAAGTAAGCCAGAGCATAAAGTAAAAAGCTCAAAACTCAAGGGAGCCTTCAGGTTTGCAGTCAGCAAAGACTTCTCAACATCTCTCACACACCCATCAAACTCAGAGCATCTCACTAGAGGCCCCAGAACAGTCTGCTTCACAATAAAGCTAGGGAGATAGTAGAAAACAACAACTACAGAGACCCTGCCAACTGCCTCTGTCCCTCCCTTTCACACACGGCCATTCCATGGACTACAAGATAATGGTCATAATGTGCCACCTGAGCCAAGTTCTCATTGAGCAATGATTCTGCAAGTGTAAAACCTCACATTAGCAATTCACTCCTTGGATCTCACAAGATAAAGGTTTAAGTAACTGAGGAAAAGGGAGGTTGTTTTCAGGTCTCCACTCTATCCCAGAACACTCCTTCAGCCACATGAGACTCTCACATGGACACCAGCAAACCTGGTGTGTGACTCAGAATATCCCCACCTGCCAGGCTTCCAAGACTGTTATGGCTAGAAAATGTCTCAGGACACTAGTCTCCCGAAAGAGACTGTCTATCCAAAGGGGCTGAAGGGTTTCGTTTGGGTCATGTCCTTTACTATCACCATGACGAGGCCGTTTGCACTTTTTTCTTCTTGAAGTTCACGTTGCCTTCGTAATTCTCTGTCACATTTAACAGCTGAGAAAGTCAAGCAATGAAATTTTCAAAACTTCCCCTCAATCATGACTTTGCCATCACTGCTGAGGATGAGGAGAAGGTGGCCAAGCAGTCCTGTCTTCTGTGCCAAGACATTCTAGAAGGAACTTCTTCACAGTGAGGGTGACGGAGCACTGGAACAGGCTGCCCAGGGGAGCTGTGGAGCCTCCTTCACTGGAGACGTTTAAAACCTGCCTGGATGTGTTCCTGTGTGACTTGGTCCAGGTGATCCTGCTGTGGCAGGGGGATTAGACTAGATGATCTTTTGAGGTCCCTTCCAATCCCTAATGATTCTATGATTCTCCTGCTTTGTCAGCTGCTTGCCTGTAAAGCTTTACTGATCTACCCCCACAAGAGCGTTTTAGCCTAAGACAGGGAGGTGTTAGAGCATGGACAACCACCAGGGAAGCAGGAATCCATGCACATCTATAGCCCCACTAAAGACTCTGTAAATACATACAGTTCCTTTTGTCACAGAAACACAGGAGAGCATTTTCCCTTCTCTAGGGTAGGCCAGAACCCTTTTTCCTCTCCATATCAAATATATCTACTCTCCATGTGACTGAAACAGCAGATAAGCTTCTCTTCCCCCTTGATTTTCTCTAGGCAATATAAAACTCAGCATTCAAGGTGCTCTTTTAAAAGTAGGTTACCTCCTGATGAAAATAAGGGTTCATATTTGTGCTGACAATAGTGGATGATGTTAGAACTGTGCTGCCTGTGTTAAAAAAAAAGAGAGGCGAGACACCAGAAACAAAAGATACCTTTAGTTTCTCACTAAAATTCGCTCAGTTCGAGTCAAGGACACCTTCCACCACTTCAACCAGCAGGCAAACGCTATCGCGCTCCAACCGGATCGCGAGCCGCAGAGCTTTTTTTACAGCCAGGCACGGGGACTTTCATAACTCAAAAGACTTTTAGAGGATGATTTTTCTTTCCTTGAACAAAAAACCAAAAGCTGGGATTTTTACAGGGAAGATCCATCCTGTGTATCCCCCGCCACGCCTCGGAGCTGTAATTCCTTCAGTACTCCCTGTAAGATCTCTAATCTTGGCAGTCAAGCACAAAAGCTGCTAATATAAATATTTGCAGTGGTATCCTTTGCTGGAAAGCCGTGAGTGATGAACTGCGCCGTAATCTGCAGCCCACTAGCTGTGGGTGCTGTTTCCATTATGCAGAAGGAATGCGGTAGTCTGACAGAAAGCATTAAACAACGGGAGGGTTTTACACGGTGCTAAGGACGGGGTTTTGCCACTTCAGAGCAAAACACTACAGCGAATTTGTACTACTTCTAATAAGACAAGGATAAGTAAATCAGGGTCACCAAGTGGACCGTTCCAGTGAGTTATGAAAGTGAGAGCAACAAACCTGAATTTACAATGCGTGCCCTTTAGCTAAATCGGAGATTTGTTGCAGTTATTTTGGCCTTATTAAAGTATAATATTAACATCCATAAGAGAAAATTTGTTATTCCAAAGACACTTCCATACCAAACAATGCTATATTTAGAGACAATAACTATCCTGCCTTGCATAAGCTGGCATTTGCACCGCCGGGGAGTCATACGGCATTATTCACTAATGACAGAAAGGCTTCTGGCTCCTTCTCCTGCTGCAGTAAATATCTCTGTAGGGCAAGCAGAGCGGGTGGACTGTGGCACTGGATGGGGCTTTTGGGGTTTTGTTTTGTTGTGGTTAGAGTTTTTTGGGGTTTTCTTTAATTGCAAATTAGCCTGAACTGCTTTCAGTCCTTATGACACTTATTAGTTCTGGTGCAGTAGGAATTCAATTTCACCAAACTTTTAACAGCAGTAATGAATCAAACACAACCACCAGATCACTACTGAGCAATCAGCCTGAGCTTAATCATGAACAGGGACCTGCTGGTGTTTGATGCCCTGCACAAGTCTGGCAAGCCCAGGCTAGGGGGACAGGGAACTCGTAAGGTATAAGTCACCATCACAGACGGCAAGTACAGTATGGACTAAGGCTACTGCCTCTTCAGTGAGGAGGAGATCTCACAACGATCCCTGGACAGGTCTTGTGCCGCAACACACTGCTAACCAGCTGTTCTTGGCAAGCCAAAAGTCCTCTTCTCAGGGGATTTTGGCAAGTGGACTGTGACACTTAGGCACAGCTCTCAGGAGAATAGTGTTGGTTAAACAGTAGAAAGTAAGCACTTTGGAGGAGAAAAATAATTAAACCAACAAGGTGTATCTCCTTAAATCAACAATCTATAGCACCTAAATCTCCTGGTGAGGAATTAACCAAGCCTGCCTACTTTCTTCAAACTTCCCAGGAGTGTCATCCTGTGGTTTCTCTCACCTTTGAGAGATACTCAGCCTTTTCTAACTTGCCAGAGCAGATCTGATTGCCTGTGTTCTTTTTCCTGTCCTAGTTAAAAGTAGTTTTGTCAGTTTGATGATTTTTCCTCATTCTCAGCTAAGCTAGTGCTTTGGCATTGGTCCTTAACAACTAAATAGCTTGCAATAAGATGGCCTGTCACTGACTTCTCCTGCATGAGCTTTTTCTGTAACCACAGACAGTCAAACCTCTGTAGTGTTAGATAAATCTGATTGTTAGAAACAAGACACCCCCCCCACCTAAAAATAACCAAGAAATAAAAATAACCAGAACAGCTTCAAATCCATCCGTGCCACCAGGGATGTGGTCGTTCCAGTGGGTTGATTCACACAGTAAAAGGGATGGGTGTCTCCAAGAGCCCCCAGTCACATACAGGGCTGTTCACTGCAGGTGCATGGCCAAGGAGGGCAGCACAGGAGCAAGAATCACCCTAAATCACCAAAGCGAAAAAGACTTCCTCTGATAAAATCTCATTGGAACAATAGGCTGCAGGTATCAGTGAAGTTAACTCACTTTGCTTTTTAGAATCATGGCTTCTTTACTCTCTCCCTTCTTGGCACTGGACCTGTTCCATTCCCTTGTTTCCCAGAGCCCTTGGTAAGCGTCATCTTCATTCAACTCATGTTTTTGAGAGATACTCATGGGCTATGATGAGGTGTCCAGAACACCAGGAACAGTGACTCATGAGCATCTCCTACTCAGAGCTTTCTATGGCATCCTGTGTCTTTTTCCTTAAAGGTACCTGACAGACATTGAATTTATGCTGTTATTTGTAGTAAACAGAAGAACAGGACCACCCCTGACAGCAGCTGGCCACTGTCCTCAGGAGTTTTGCACAAATGGAAAGCTCTGATCCCAAAAGTACAGCTTTGCAAAAGCTGTGTCTAGGAACTCAGGGGGCTGGGAAGATAACTTGTGTAGCTGCTTCTCATTAAGATACAAGTCAGCAATGGAATGAAATGCAGAAAATTAAATCTCCACGGTTTGTGGCACTTTGCCATTTACCTTCAAGTGTTCAAAAAAACCCCAACCCCAAACAAAAAAGCATAAAAAAATGATCACAGGATCACAGAATAATCCTGGTTAGGTGATCTACACCAACAAAAACCCTAAATACTTGAGTACCTGGCTGATCAACAAACACAAACTCACCCCCTCCATGCCTGCCACTATAGCAGGTCGTGAAGCACCATGCCTACACATATCTTAAATATCTCCAGGGATGTGTTCCTGTGCAACTTGGTCTAGGTGCTCCTGCTGAGGCAGCGGGATTGGACTAGATGATCTTTTGAGGTCCCTTCCAATCCCTAATGATTCTATGATGGTAACTCAAACACCAGACTGGGAAGACCGTTCCAGTGCCTCACCACTCTTTCTGCAAAGACTTTCTTCCTAATATCGAATCTAAACCTCCCCTGCCTCAGCCTCAGGCCATTTACCCTGGTGTTGTCATTAGTTCCTAAGGAGAAGAGGCCAACACTCACCTCTCTACAACCTCCTTTTAGGTAGCTGTAGAGGGCAATGAGGTCCTCCCTCAGCCTCCTTTTCAAACTGAACCTGCTCAGGTCCCTCAGCCTCTCCTCATATGACTTGTTCTCTAAATCCCTCATGAGCTCAGTAGCTCTCCTCTAGACATGTTCCAGTATCTCAATGTCTTGCCTGTAATGAGGGGCCCAGAACTGAACACAGCACTTGAGATCAGGTCCAAGCACAAGATAGAGACAATAGAGGAGAAACAACTAAAAGACTGAGTAACAAAAGTCAAACATTTCAGAGCACTGAGCAGTGACCACCACCCTTCTCCTACAACCTCTTGAAAAGGCAAAGAAGACATCCCCACACCACAAAGCAGATCGACAAATCATTCACCTCTTTGATTTTTTGTAGAGTTTAGGTTAGAAAACACCATCCAGACCTACCCCTCCCCTACAACAGATCTGGACAACACATTAAGGCATTTTGTAGACATCAGGTCAGCACTGACACGTAACCATCGCAACCGTCAGCTGCATGGAAAGTAGCAACCCATCCCAACTCTGCCCAAACGTAGGAAGTGAAGACAGACTCCGCATCGCATTGGAAGCTCACCAGCCCTTTTAGCTGGCACAACACAATTACTTCTGCTGAATTCTGCCAGTCCAGTTACGACGAAGCAACTATAAATGACGGAGGTACAAGGAGGGAATAATCATCCTCAAAGCCCTCTGTTGTAGCATCACATTGTCTGTTCTGTGTAGACGCCGGGGAAAGGAAAAGTAGAGAAGTCCACAAACAGACGAGCGTCTCTGTCTTATATCTCTTTCCATTCCAGTTGTGAGAAGTCAGGGTGACTTCAGTAAACACTGGACCAGAAAATGAAACCTGCCACAACCATTGTGTGAGATAGCTCCAGGCACAGTTTATTTCTCTCATCATCAACAATGCATATTCTGATGAGACACTACCAGTGCAATCTGCTCTGAAAGCCCAAAATAAGATTCCAAAAATTTTACGCGTATTGGCAGACACGCGTTTTATACAGACACGATTTTCCAGTCAGGTCCTAATGCCATCTTAAACTCCAAGTAAATTTTTGCAGCTAAGTTACAAAGCCCTGAAAGCAGCAGTTTGTAACGGAAATGCTGATACAAGCTTAACCAGGACCAGCAAGAACAGTGCCACGCACAATAAAAACAAAAGCGGATCGTAAAGCAGTTAAGGTTTGATTACTATAAAATACCTGGTCACGAAAATTTGATGCAGGCTTTTTTTTTAAAATTACTTTTCATGACCTAGAGATACTTTCTGAACAGATAATGTCTAGAGATTTAGATCAAAGGTCCTTTTTGTAACTTCAGGATACAGCGCTAACGTGTTCGATGGTCTCCTTCGAGCATAAAACATGGGACTTCAATAGACAGTTGGTCTACTTGTAAATAGCAGTGTGAGGTAGAACCTGCAATTAAAGAGAAACTCCTTCCCAAAACTCCAGCCAACCAACAAGGAGAATTGCAGGGGTAAACAAAAAAAACCCCCACCCAAGAAAAAGAAAAAAGGAAAAGCCTCTCAAGATTTCAAAGATGCCTGGTAGGAATATTTCTTAATTGAGTCATGCTTTAGAGCTGCCTGGAATTGTTCTTATTAAAAATTAAATAAGAACAGAGGAGAAGAACATGGGAGCTTTTGAAAGATTACAGCTTTGTAAGATTTACTTAAAAGGTTTCTATTAGACTTCAGGGGTTCTCTCAAGCGTAAAAAACTCACCTACACAAAATAATCTGAAAAGCTGGGGTTCCAGCTGTCCCGAACTACAGCCGATTGTTTGGGAAAACAGACTGGTTTTGTCTTTCTTCCCAATACAGCAGCGATGCTCACACTGAATCCCCGTGTTTTCTTTGCTTGCTAAACAGCCATCACTCTTTTCTTTTTTAAATCAGCACCTTCACTTTCAACCTCCATTTCTTCCTGATATTTATGACTTAGCTCATTGGGAACTGGCTCGCACAGGTGCCTCGTCTCTTCTCTGACACGGAACGTGCAGGGGGGTGGGTGCAGTTTAAGCAGCACGCTCAGAAAACCTGCCTTTAGCTGAGCGTGTGCTGTGAACAGCATCCCCAGGGACTGGAGATACCACACCTCTGGCTAAATATTCCTCTACAAGGTGAACAGGATCCAAAGTGTGGCTTAAAGTCTTCGCTGCAAATGTGGGCCCCTTCTGGAATGTTATCACCTTTCTTCAGTAAAATTGCAGGTTTGCTTTGAAATCCTTAAATATGCCACCTGCTACCTTATTTTGGAATCCACCTGCAAAAATGGAGCCTGAAGATTCATCAGATGGGAACAAAAAAACCCCATTCTCAGTTCTTTGGCTCCCATCTGTGCTAACCCTGTCTTAGCAAGTGCACCTCGTGCATCATGCCAAGCTTTCAAGTATTGGCAGACTGGGGGGATTTCACAAATGAAACACTTAATACTTCTGGGCAACCTGAGGAGCTTTGCTGATCTTTGTTCATATCATGCTTTTAGCTCGTTCAACTTGGCTCATGAACCAATTTCCCATTAGGTTTTTATCAAAATCTCGAATGACACATTCTCAACCCATTCCCCTCTGCAAAGCTATTACATGTTATAGAAGGAGCTAATCCTGACTCCCATATAACTATCAATAGATGTAGGAAATTAGGAAAAGAAAAAGCTACTGAATGTGGCTCGGGCTGCTATTACAGACATGTGGAAATAAAAAAAAGGCTGCTAAGAGACTCCATAGATATTAAAGTGGGGCTAATGCAAGCTTATTGCTTGCTTTAGTTTAAAGGGGAACAACTCTTAATGATCAAACAGAAATCTGTAGAAGATTATTTAAATAAAAAGAGAAATAAAGGGAGGACAAGTTAGTATAATTCAGATTTGAAATGTTTGAGCACACCGGGTTTCTGAGCGGCCCTTCCTGTCTTGTTTCAGCGAACCCCGCAGACCCTCCTTGGCTCGGGAATGCTTCAGAGCCTGCAGCACCCTTTCCCCACCAAATGTTCTGTTATAAAGAATTACTGAGCTATGAGCAACCCCCCATAAACTCAGTCTCTTTCACAGCTTCCACTATGGCAATCTAAAGTGACCACACTGAGATGTTGAGAGGAAGAATGGGTCAACACAGGTTCCTCATAGAACTGCAGCCACTGCTATTTAGTTAGGACAAAGGATGTGGAGGCTGCAAGTCACAGAATCACAGGACATCAGGGATTGGAAAGGACCTTGAAAGATAATCTAGTCCAATCCCCCTGCCACAGCAGCACTACCTAGATCAAGTCGCACAGGCGGGTTTTAAAAGTCTCCAGAGAAGGAGACTTATTGCTCCTGGGCAAACAAGTCCTGGTGCTTTTAGCTTGGTAGGATTTACTCCTTCATCTTTATAACCCTCATCCCTAAATCACAGAAAGTTATTAAAAGCAAGTAAATGGGGATAAAAAGATGCTACTTGTGTGACCAGTTCTTCTGGGAACTGTGTAACTTCTGCAGTCAGTCCTTCTGGGAACAGCATTTCAGAGCTGCTGGTGTGTCTGAGCTTCCTAGAGACTAGAGCTGAGCATAAACCGGGAATGAATAATTTAATCTGGAAATAGAAGCTTTTTTATTTGTGCTTCATTTATCAGGAAATTACAGTTTGCTATGATTGTCTTTTAATTCATCACAATAAATGCTCTGAATGTTAAATTAGAAAAAAAAGAGACTAAAGTAAGGTATAAAATAAGCGACAGAAAGGACACGGTTAACAACAGAAGAGAGCTAAAGTTAAGTAAATTAGACAAAGGCTCCCGATTCAGTAAAGAGGACAGAAGGCACCGCGATGGGTTACATAAACAGAGACAAAACCAGACCCTGAGAGCTCCGCTGTGCGATACGGGGCAGAGCGGCTTTAAGGACCTCAGCATCAGCCTGGTGCTGACAGAGCAGGGAGAAGCTGCACAACAGCAATCAGCATTTCACAGGTGAGAAGGACAAAATGAATGTATGTAGAAAGATTTTTGAGCACAAGGCAAGTGCAGCCAAGGGACAGATAAGAGAGGAAGGGTAAGATATCTTTTACAATTATTTCCTATAGAATGATGTAAAGAAAAGGGAAAAAAAAAAACAACCCTATGAACAGCTTAAAGGTTATAACTGAGAATAATGGAAACTTCAGGATTAATGTGAGGAATCAGAATTAGTGTTGCTGTCTAGTTAGTTAGTCTGCCAGCCCAGAACACAGCATCCCATGTTGAGATGATCTTTACCATTTCCTTGCTATAAAGTGCATTTAGCCTGGAGAAATTTAATCGCTGTGATAAGAGAAGGGAATTCTAAACTAAAAGAAACCCCTAAAACCCTGCTTATCCTGCTACGTACATTAAACTCTTAACACCATGAAATGTCTGTTCTTCACATGCAATGCTCATTCTTTTAGCACTGTATCCCTGCTTTCAGCATAACTGCTGTAATTATTGTTTTCAATGAAATCCAAGATTTCCTTTGCGCAGGCTATTTGTAAAGGGAAAGGTACGTGCGCTCACAGAACCATCCGCCACAATTACATTTGCTCTCCATTTTAATATTCCATAATTTGCCTTGCATTCCTGTATTAATTCCATATTGCAACTGTTCTGCTCTGAAGTCTGTAGCACACAGATAAAATCACTGTACTGGAGTCTGATGCACGCAGCAAACTTGAGTAAAGGTTTAAACTCACGTGCAACCAGGGTTTTTTCAGATTTATTTTTTTATATGTGTTTTGGGATTTACTTTATTTTTAAAAAAATTAATAGCCTGCTAAAAATCTAAATGTTAATAATTTTACCAGTTTAGGCATTTATAAAAGTCTCCGTAGGAATATTCCTCTGTCTCAGAACCTTAATTTCTCATCTAAAAATGGCACTGCTCAACCAAAACCACAGCAAAGGAAATTAGATTTTCTTAATGTGCTAAACACATTCTTAAAAGAATCTTAAAGGGGCTTTCAGGTTTTCTTTAGCAAGGTGAGCTGCCTTGTGGTTACAGAGTATTAAGCTGTGATTTCAGCACAAGAGCTCTGCTCTTCAGTATTAACTCGTACAAGGCACTCTGAGGCTCTCATATATCTTAATACAGAACCATGATAATGGGAGAAACATGTTTGCAGCTTAATTTCCTCTTTCTTTAACTGGAGATTACAAAATTATCAACCATTTACCAATGAAGAGTCACCTAAAAACCCAGCACAAGATATGATTATAAAACACATTTTTTTTAAGGAAAATCTCTTACAGCCAAGATAATTACAGAAAGTTTCTGAAATGTTTTTTACCTGAGAAACTGTTTTTATGATAGGTTCATTATGAGAACATTCTGAAGCAAAGGTGAACTGGACCTGCATATACTGCATATCCCTGCCAGGCAGGGACAACCAGGAATATCTGCCTTATTCTCTGCAGGGCACCAGTGTCTTTTAATACCCACTTCCAGCAGAGCCAGAGACTACATCTCTTTTGTCAGGTGATGGTGTCAACTAAACTCGTTAACTAACAATGAAACCCAGTGATAGAAAATGAAAACAACAAAAACTAGCAATGTTTTGGGGAATTTTTGGAACAGTAAGATTCTGTGAACTTAAATACAGCTTCACATGTATTTATGGTGGGGGCTACGCTAATGCAAACCTTCTTCCTCTAACATTGTCCTCCCTGTTTAGGGTCATCAGCTGCTCAGTCAATGGTGTTTAATTGTTTACTGACACCACATTAGCCTCAAACCACTTCCATCCTAAGTGTTCATCAGAATAGCACATACAAAGTGAATATATCAACATTTTGTATATAACAGATATAAGTCTAATGGGCAAAGTCTCCAACTGCTGCTGCCATTCATTTTGATAAAATACTAGCCATGAATAATTAGTATTCATTTGCTCTAATTAAGGAACATAGATAATGGAAGCTGGATTTAGAATAGTGTGAAGTAGTTTTCTGGGGCCCATCATGCACAGGTCGTGCCAGAATCTGACCAAAGACATGGGTGCTGCCTGCACAGGATGGGCATTGAGACCGCCAGTGTCTGGCTTGAGAGGACAGGACCCAAGGACAAAGTGCTGTGAGCAGTTACTGAGAGATTTCTAACAGCAGGCATGGACTGCAGTATTTCTCAGGTCCTGCAGTTCCCAAGCACCAGATTCTGTGAATTATGCCTAAAGCAGAAATAAAGTACTAGAAGTACAAGTCAGCATAGCAGATGCACAGATGCTTTTCTTTATATATTTCTATGCAGTAAACTTGTATATGAGTGAACAAGTAACACATGTACCAGGCAGAGAGCTTTTACAGCTCTGTTTGGTAGCTGAGTGGGTGCAGAAGAGATTTGCCCAGTGGCTGGAGCTGCACAAAGAGGAGACAGAGGTGATGAAGACCTCACTGCATCAGGCCATGGCTATGGATAGGCTTGGTCGGAGTCTTTAGAACCACAGAATCATGTTGGAAAGGGCCTTTTAAGATCATCAAATCCAACTGTTAACCCAACTGTTAAACCATGTTTACACAGCTATTAAATACATCCAACAATGGTGATTCAACTCCCTCTCTGGGCAGCCTGTTCCAAAGCCTCGTGATCCTTTCAAGTGTTTTTGTTTGTCTCTTTGCTCAGGTACCAGACATGGAGGAACCATCACATAGACACAAGTGAAATTACGTTTCAAACTCTCTTGGAGAGATTCTCTTTAGGAAAGGCTAAATATAAGTGCCAAATTGCTGACAGACTCCACTGACCTAAAGCATTTATTCAAAGAAATGCATTAACTGTCCTACAGCTGTTTCAAGGCACAGCTGGGCAGACCTGTACTCCAGAAGCACTGCCATGGTTTCCTCTTTCTCCTCTGTTTAGCTACTGTATCTGACAAGATCATGGCTATCTTCTCCAAGTTCAACCTGTAGGTTCACCCCAGCAAGTCCAGCAACCAGCCCATTGCTGTCACATCCAGACCAGTTGTCTGAGGCCACCACCACTGACAGCTACTGCAACGGAACTTTTCAGGCAGGTGCCTAAATGCCTGTGCTGTCCTCTCCACTCCACTAAGAAAAGATGCTCTATTTCCTTTAACCACTGGAAGAGCATACACATGGGCACCCATCCCAACCAAGAGGCAGTTTCTCTGCCTCCCGCTACCTGCCACCTTAATTACTGCCCATGCAATGTATTTGCTCAGCTCCATCACGTTCAAGCCTTTTACTGCAGGCGTTGGTGCAACAGCACTCGGGACTGTTGTAGCTGTGAGTAGGTAACTGCCAACACTGATTTTCATTGCAGATACAAGCTGACAAGGCCCTCTGCATAGCAGGTTGCTGCAGAGACCACGAGGTCTTCAAGACCCACAGGTTTGACTGTGCAGACTGAGAAAAGCCGAGCTGAAGTCAGAGCTAGGAACAGAAGCACTACCTAGGTATGTGATTGTGTTTCCTCTAGAAAGCAGACACAACTTCTGTGGGCTGGGGAGATTGTTCACAAAGCAAGGAGAGAGAAAACCAGATTTGGATTAGAGTGTGCAAGAACAACCATGTGGCTTGGGTATCAAAATCAAGCTTCAGGCTTCAATAGTTGTGGGTGATCTGTAGCCTGTTGATAAATAGACTTCTGCTGGGAACAAGTAAAGCATTTTATACTTATTGCATTAAAACAATAGAAAAATCAAAACTATAAAGTGAAAAATAATTGTCACTTTGAAAAAAGAATTGCCACCTAGACTGTCCTTAAATGCTGCCCCTTCTCTGATTCCTGTATGCTTTCAGTTAATCAAAGGAAGCTATTACGCTTGTTCACTGGCATCTACAATGCCACTGAAGAAGATCCACCTCTAGTTTAAAATGTAAAAATAATTCCAATCTTTAAACAACCCACAAAATGAACCCAGCTTACTCTAAAACCCACTTTTTTGTTCCATTCTCCAAAACACCTCCTGGGAAGAGGCCAAATTACATACTAAGCACTTCTAAAGGGCTTAATAACACAAGCAGATTTGATGTGAAAATGGTTATAGATTCGGCTCTACAGCAGTGGTGGTTGGCTCAGCTATAAAATATCTATATCTCTGTATCAATGATAGATGACCCAGTATAATAAAAGATCTTGACTTGCGTGTATGTTAACAATTAATGGGATGTATAATGTATCACATACTGTGTGTGGAAGGTAATAAAGAGGTGTAAATGAGAATTACACTGGTTAATTGGTATCATTAATGGTTCTTTTGTTCTGCTAGAAAAGCAGTATCTTACACTGAAGATGATATTGTAGGGCTGACTGCAGACTTCAAGTCAAGAGTTGAAATGAGTTAAAAATGCCGGCTCAGCTATGACATTGCTCCTTTGGGGATGTGTTCTAACAGGAAACATGCCTAGAAATCCTATCAAACACACTGGTTTCCTTCTCGTGGTTGCCCTCAGACCTCATCCACACAAAGCAGATCACTTGATGGCTGCCCCCAGTACCTCTGTAACAGACCAGGTAGTCCTGGTTGGATTTGTTGTTTCAATGAGCTCAGTCATCCTGTGATCGTCCCTCTCCTGTCCACATCCATGTAGCTCAAGCAACAGGTCACTGCAGTGACAACACTCATAACAATTCCCCCTCCCACCATAGAATCATTAGGGATTGGAAGGGACCTTGAAAGGTCATCTAGTCCAATCCCTCTGCCACAGCAGGATCACCTAGACCAAGTCACACAGGAACACCAAATTTGAATTCAACCTGTTCCCCTATGCAGTGCACTGCCTCGCCGCAGAAAACACTTGGTGGTGATGACAATGAGAACCACAAAGTTTGTTACTTAGCATGCACTGGCCCAAAGTGATTGCCACAATGTCTTGTGAAGCAGGACACCATTTACATTTAAGTGGATGCTCTGGGCAAAGATCTGTGATCCTAATAGTTTGAGAAGGCACATGGCATATGCAGAACCAAGAAGAAAATCTACAGTTGCCAGAGTTATTTTCCTACCACAGATCTAGCTGAGACCAGAGCACACAGCACAGAACCACCATCGTTTTGAGGAAGACAAGAAGGAAAGAGAAGCGGTTTCAAGACCACAGCAGAAGGTGGGCACAGAAACAAGGAAGGTGTTACAGAACACCCCTATTATTTGCCAGATCAGTTTCACAGGGTTTGGTGAATTAATCCTGTGATTATCAGCTGGCTGGAAGTTGTGTAATGCAGGACCCGATGTTTCGTGGCAGATAGGTCAAGTTCCAAGTATTGTGAGAGGAAAGTGGGGGAGAATTAAATATCTTCTCCCAGTTCACAGAGGAAACTGGTACCTGGAAGTGAAAGCCAGGTTTTCAAACTCTACTTTATCAGGAAGAAAACGCAGATATTTGAGAAAACAGGTGAAAACACAAGGCGCTGCAAAGCCTCTGTTACTTTGGTTCAAATCTGAGAGCAAGTGGCTCTGACACAGCAGCAGCAGCAGCTTTGGAGAAGATCCAGCACACATATATCATTTTAAAGGTGAAAATCTACTAAGCACACCAAAAATATTTAGCAATTATAATAAAAGATACCTTTTTAACGAGTGACTTTTTAATCAGCTCTACAGTGCTGTAAATCTAACCGCGCAGGATGTTTTCCAAAAGACTAAGTGTTGAGCCACTGAATTTAAAGGGTCTGACAAACGACGGGCCATATAGTGCCTGCTGACATGATCAGGAGCTCTGAAGTAGATTTAAGGCAATGCAGAACTCTATAAAGTCACTGTATCATATTCAGAGTTTTGGTTTCTACGTCATTCTTCAGTACTTGTGTGTTAATTTAGTGCTTGTGGACTATGCCAGGGGTACTGGGGCCCTTTTCAAGCCAAAGCACAGGCTCAGCTCAGTGGAAGCATGCAGACCTCCAGATGGCTATTGTGATGCTAAACATCACGATCAAGTACAGAGGTATGTCTACAGGGACAAGCTCAGAATGATGCAAAACCCATCTGCCCGTGCTCTTGAGTCGGTGGGCACTTGAGAAAGCAGGCAGAGATGGCTCCTAAATTCTACCCCTACCCGCATCTGCAGATACAGCAGGAGCTGTGCTCAGTTTAATTCTTGTGAATCTTTGGCAGTGACAGCTGTAAAAGACAAGTGTGAAGGTCAAATACACAAGATTCTGACGGAAAGCTTTATATCTAATCTAAAGCCTAACAAGATACATGTCCCAAGCACTGACAGACCACACAACAATCTTCTTTCTCAAGTATAGTGTTTGTATCGTGTCTGAGGCCAAAACCAAGATCACCACCCCAGGATGGTGGCTGCTTCCTGAACACCTGAGCAGTAAAAGACAGCAATCACCCACAGAAGTAAGGTCCAGATTTGCCAGAGCTGTTTCATCTTTGCCATGGTCACCACCGCTCAAATGAAACTATTTAGAGGGTTAGTTTCCCTTCTCAAAAGTCACCTTGGCAGACTAGAAATTTCATTTTAATTTCTTTTTAAAAGGAAATGAATTGAATAATAATAAAAACATTGCAGAAACAAAAGCAGTCTTCAGACAATCTAGCTTAATAGTTATAATATAGTCTCTATAGTTAGTGACTGTTGGGGCAGGATGGCTGAAGAACAGCATAAAGACAGAGCGTAACACTGGCGAGTTCTGTTACTGCCATGGCCCGTGTCCTGTTGTACTTCTATCCAGGAAGAGCCTTGAACCCCAGCATCGGTGCATTTCTGTGTCTGGCTGGACCAGCTCTTTCTTTTTACATTCTCTCACATCACAGACATCTGTAGGTTTTAAAGATTTCAGAGCAGTTTGAGCACCTCGTTTCTCTTGAACAAATTTGCATAACTAAAAGCAAACAGACGATATAAAAATGCATTTGTGCGATCATCATTTTAAGGGGTTGACTAAAACCTTTTTAGGGAGACAATTAGAAATGCAGAGGGAGTTTGCTGATTTATGTGTACGACAGATTCACTAACTACTCTGTCTTGGTATATGCTGAGCTCTCTGCTCCCATCACCAACTGGTAAACACCCCCATTAAATATTTCTCTCTTGACCCGTACGCTTATATTTCATTAACAGACATTAGACACGGAGCAATATCAGTCATTTATCCAAACTCAAGTTCTATTGGTGCAGCTGGAAAGTTTCAATGCAAAATTAGAATTCAGGCAGAAATAACATCCTTAACTACCCAGAACACAGTTGTGGTTGCTGAATGATTCAAGTTAATTCGCAGAATGGTCTAGCTTGGAAGGAACTGTACAGATCATCTAGTTCTGACTCCCCTGTCATGGGCAGTGACACCTCTCACTGGACCAGGTTGCCCAAAGCCCCCTCCCACCTGGCCTTGAACCCTTCCAGGGATGGAACAGCCACAACCTCCCTGGGCAATCTACTCCAGTGCCTCATCACCCTCAGAGTGAGGAATTTCTTCCTAAAAATCCACGTAAATCTGCCCTCTATAGCTTGAAACCATCACCCTTGTCCTATCACCAGATTCCCTCATAAAAAGTCCCTCTCTGGCTTTCCCTTAGTCCGTTCAGGTACTGGAAGACTGCTTTAAGGTTTCCCTGGATCCTTCTCCAGGCTGAATGGGCCCCATTCCCTCCTCAGCCTGTCCTTTAAGTAGAGGTACTTGAGTTCTCTGATCATCCTCATGGTCCTGCTCTGCTCTTGATCAAACAGTTCCATGTCATTCTTATACTGGAGACTCCAGAACTGGATGCAGTGCTCCAGGTGAGGTCTCACAAGAGCAGAGTAGAAGGGGAGAATCATCTCCCTTGACCTGCTGGTGAACCTTCTTTTGATCCAACCCAGGATAGGACTGGTCTTCTGGGCTGCCCTCATACACTGAACCTTAAATTATTCACCTACACTTTTCCCATGTGTTTATATTTGTATGAGACAATGAAAACAAAAGCAGGAGAGCAAACTGTTAACTGTGTAGGAACATAACAGCCAAGGAATTTAAGTAAACACACATTGCCTGTCTCCTCAATGTCTTCTCTGCAATGGTCTGTCTCCAGCGTTCCTTCCCATCTTAAATGCTGCCAACAAGCACCCTAAACTCAGTTAGCTGACTCCTTCTTAGAATGATCCTCTCCAGGTGAACCTGAAATGAATCACTTGGATATTTAACAGTTATCTGAGTCCTTTTTTTACTTCTTAAGGATGTTTCTTGATGGGTTATCTCACCTCAAACTAAATCTCTTCAGTGGTGCAGGTGAAGGCATTCCCTCACCAAACTAACAGCGATACAATTTACTCAGTTGAACACTTCATTTTGGGAAGAAACCAGAAGTTTTTACTGAAATGCTGTGAAGGCATTCACCAGCTGTTCTGAAATGTGCACATCTTGGGTGCTGAGCCCCTGTGAACTCCACATTCTCTTTGAAGTCATGTGGAAAAACAACAGGGCACTTCCTATAGCTGCCGCAGCATTTTTCTTACTTGATGAGCACAGTGCTGAGGAAAGACAGTCTTTACCACAAGGGACTTCTAAAGTAGGACCTTTGCTTGCCACTCTCACTTTCTTGGACAAAAAGGAGGATGGCAGTAAAGAGAAATATCAGCAACAAAACAGTCCATAAAGCAGATCCCATCCTCTGCTGGTTAGGAATGGCAGGGTCCATCCTATGGGAAGCATTTTGATTTAAGGTAGCAGTTGCTGCATGGATATGTCCACATGCTCATGCTGGCTGCAGAGGAAGGAGTCCATGCCTAACCCAGTACGTGCATCTACCCCACAGGACAGAAATGGGCACTCATGCCCTCCGTGAGCCCTTGCCACTCTATGTCAGGTCAGATGTTCCCCCTCAGGCGACGTTTTGGATCCATTTGGAAATGGATCATGTCCCAAGGAAGCTCACATATGCAGCATCATCACTTTGACAGCAGATAAGAATTTTGAAAGATTTCATAAAAATATCTACTGTGTCTAAAGTGGGGACAAAACAGCTAAATGACTAACGACTTTCATGATAGAAGAAAGAATAAACATAAGAACTACTCCTCAACTTCCCTCTGCCCCCTGTTCCAGCAGTAACTCCTGCAAAGGGACAAGCCCTCACACTGTACACACACACACTCCCACAGCTGTGTAAAGGGACTTCACGTGGACAGGCACTGCAGGACAGTAGCACCAAGCACACTTAACCCAAGCAGCCCATCTCTCCATTTGTCTGGGCTCCAACAGTCACCTCTGGCAGTGCCAAAGGTAAACTCCATTTAGAGAACAGGAATAACAATTGTACTGTTCAGTGTGGCTCCAGAGTCCTTTATCCTTTTATTATTCCTAGTTAGTCTGTCAGGAAACATTTGCTAGGTACAATAGTGAAGAAGCACTGCACCAAATGAATAACCAGAGACTAATCCTAACCAACCTCAATTCATTATTTCACTTACAGGAGGAGTTTCTAACAGAAGGAGCAAAAGGATATTTTGATAGTCTTTCATCCTTCACCGTGGTTAGATTCTCTCTGCTACAATCCTATTATCAACAGTCTTGACCCAAGTGAGTTTGTACTCCTCCAGTTTAGGGACGTGGCCCAAGACAGCTCTGTCATCTTGCATCGACTGCAATTTCTTCGCAGGCTTTTAGATTCAGCTCAAGTGTTTTTATTTTAGTTGCTACAGTCTGATCTCAATGCAGATTAGGTTTAAAAGCTAACAATCAACACTGAATCAAGTTCACTCCAAATTATAAACCTGACTGTATTCAACGCGCAGCCGCTCTTAAGAAAAACAGGCTTTTGCCTCAGACCTGATTTAATTCTTGTCTCCCTTTCCTAAACACATCATCTTAAGACAGACCACTCCAAAATTCCAGCTTCTTTAGTTCACAGAGCTCAGTGCTGAAAAGCACACATCACATTGGCTCAAAAGTCAGGAGAAAGATTTAAAAGGCTCTAAGGCATGCCGGAGAGGAGCACTGCAATGAATTTGATCTCTTGGCAAAGGAATGTTCCCGCTGATACCGACGGGAACTGGATGTATGTGGGGGATTGGACTAGATCTTAGAATCACAGAATCATTAGGGACTGGAAGGGACCTCGAAAGATCATCTCGTCCAAGCCCCCTGCCAGAGCAGGATCACCTAGACCAATCTTCCAAGGTCCCTTGCAGTTCCTAACGTTCTGTGGTTCTGTGGTGTGCATCTCAAAGCAGAAACACAAGTTTGTTTACTTATAAATAATTTTGAAGATAGGACATGAATGTGTCTGCGTTGTTTTCACAGATCTCTCAGGTGCAGGTGACATTATCGACACCAGAGTGCCCCGAGTGGGGAAGCATTTCTGTTTCACAGAGCTCATTTCTTTGAAGCAAAGGGCCTGAAAGTTTATAGTGGCCACTAGAAATGAGTAATAACTTATTACTTGTAGATATGTCCGTGCTCTGAAATATACGGGACGTGGGATGAAATCCTGGACATATTCAGGTTAGTAGCAGAGCTGCCACGCTTTAAAAGGGTGTTAGCCTCTAAATTTACAGTCTAAAAGCAGATATTGGACCCTGGAAAAGTTTAATTTGAACCACATCAGACTAGAAACCTCTCACTGGTTTTAGGAATCGCTCAACTCAGTTGAACCAACTACATCTCCAGAAATGTCAGTGAATATTTATTTGGACAAGGAAGCAGGATGAAACAACAACATGGAAAACAAAAGGAAACCATTCAGAAATCTTCAGGGAAACAGAAACCATGTCCTCACTTATAGGAGCTCATGATTAAAAAAAATAAAGTCAGGAAAAAAAGCCCAAGAGCAAGCTGGCAGCCCCTTTTAAGCGCATGAGCGTTCTGCGCTGAAGAATATAGTCTGGTTGAAATTAGTATAAATCTCAGAGTGTATTAAAGCATCAGAAGATGAGGGTAGCTATGGTAATTCTAGCACTTTATTAAACACCAGACAAATTGAAGAGTACATTTCCTGCTTTTTGAAAGAAATGAATGATACCTTCTGATGGGGGAATGCTAAGGGCGAAGGAAGCTGGCTGCAATGGCTTACAACTGTACTGCAGTACATTTATCAGGACCTTTAGTGTGGTTTCTTCATGGGAAAATGCTGGAAGGAGAAGGGGGAGTGATTTTTATTGCTAAAATTAATTTTATTGCAGTGCTAACTAACCCTCTTCCCCCCTGGAATCACGCACAAATAAAGAAAAATGACTGGGAATGCTCTTCCTCTCTGTGGTTTTTCAGCACTGGGTTGTGTTTCCCGCAGCGCGGTGCTAGGACGGGGCTGTGCACCGCTCTGTTCTCCTGCCTGAAGGGCAGCACACCAAGCAGACACATGGAGAACGGAGGATCTGATTAACAAAAGTACGTTTATGTTTTGACTGTGTTTTATTTTTAACATAAAACATCTTGGAAAAAGTTTTATGATTTAACATTTATGAATGACTAGATTTTAAGAGAATTGTAATATTTTTTTAGGGTATTTCAGCTCTATGAGTTATTTCTTGTAGATTCGGATAATGACATTATAAATCTTTCTGTGGAGGCAATTACTAAGGCAGAAATGGCCAATTCCCCATTGGCTTTTAGGCTCAGCTTACTGACATATTACAAGCAGGCTTACCATGGTCATTAAAAACTGATCTGGGATTTATTGTACCTCTTTAAACTCTCAGTACTTTGAAAAGTATTGAACAGAAAGGAATACAAGGTGAAGTCACAAAGAATCCAGCGAAGCAATCAGGGGAAAAATAGGCTTAATTTATCCCAGCAAGGCCCACCAGAAGCGCCACAAAAATATTTGAAATTGAGCTTTGACTTCTTAATAGAGATCACTCACAAGAGCTATTAATCATATCAAATGGAAACACTCTGAAACGGAGGGTTTGGGAACCTGAAGGACACGAACACAAGATTACAGGGCAGAAAACAAAGCCAAGGCTTTAAGACTGCCAGTAGTGACAAAACAGCTGCCCGGTGCAGGGGATGAGAATGAAAAAAAACTCAGCTGCAGCAACTTTTCCTGCCTGGGTCCCAGTCACCTGCAGTGCAAGCAGGAATTTTATCTGTACCTTGTGTTAACTCCAGACCTCAGATCATTGCACCGTAGTCAGTTTTCAGGGTAAACTCTGGTGGCCAGCAGTAGGGCTAGCAGCTGAACAAATGCCCAAGAGCTCAAGTAGACCATCATCCTGTGAAAATGGATCTAAAGGGAGGCTGGAATAAATGAAGTACAAACTACCACTGGAATTGAGCAGGACCAGCACAGGCATTAGCAGGCAAAGGTCAGTGACAAAATTTGTTTCATCATCTGCTCATTAACCCCCAAGTCCTGGGCTGTCAGTGGTAGGAGCTGCATCTTCAGAGCAGCAGCAGTCATAACCACTTGTTCCTCCTGGACATGACCTGGGGTAGAGGGTTTGAAGTATTTGGGATATTGTCTGATGCAGTGCACACCTTCTGCTTCTTGTGGCTTATGTCTGGACCTTAAAGCTGCCTTCCTATAGCCCTCTGAGAATCCCACTCATTTTAGGGAAGAAAGCCACCGAGGGTGGCTGGTGTCACTTGTGCTTTACAAAATACAACCCCTATCAGTGTGTTGCTGTAAGTGAATAGCCAAACCCTCCGTATCATCAGCCATACTTTGTTAGCAGATCACAGTTACCCAAAGAAGAGGACACCTTCATTATCTTTTTTTTGTTACAGCACTGTATTTAGTTTTATTTGTCAAAAATATGTGTCAGTTTGATTATCAACCTAGAAAACTGTGAATGGGTGGCAGATTTGCAAGGGAGAGTGGCTCTGGAAACCATGCTACAGATGTCTGAAAGTTGTTGGTCTAAGAACTAAATGCCACTCTGCCTTTCTAGCTAACTTTTCCTTTCTCCACATGATTCTGATGGGCAGGTGCACATCCTAGTGCTGCACAGCAGGTAGGCTGGTCAACACTTACGTTAAGACTGTGTTTTAACGTAATGTTAATTTCAGACTTGAAACTGAGTTATTACAGGTAGTCTAAAGACACGGCCTTTTTTTTTTATCAAGTTCGCATTTTCCAGAGAGATTTGTCACTCTAAAATTCTCTTTACTTTTCACCAGGAATAAACTGAATTGTATTTGAAAATAATGACTTTAATTATAATTGGCATATCTGAGCCTACAGCTAGTGCCAGTCACTTTACTAAGTGACATTACTTATGACACTGGCAAGATCAGAGTCTTTTATCACTTTTTTTTTTTAATTATTAATAGGAGACCAATTTCCAACCTTCTCTAATATCTGATTATCTCTGGATAACTGGAGATGGGTGAAGATAGAGAATAACATTCAGAACTGCGGCCCTACCAGTAATCCCCAAAAATCCATGGTATTCAGAGTACAGGAACCTCTCAAAATAAGCAGAAATTAGAAGATTTACATCCCCTTTGATTGAAGAGGCTGTCATAAGATTGCTGTATATAAATCAGGGGTGATAAAACCTACGCCCCAGTACTAGGCACAGCCCATGACCTCAACTCATATTTTTGGTGTGTGTTAGCATACAATCCTCCAAAAGTGCCTGACAGACCTATTCATCACTGCTAAAATCATGAAGAAATATCTGCTAATAGAAGTGGCGTGGTACTGCACCAGAGTCTGAGGGCTGGGAGGCAGGGCCAGCAAGAAAGGGGAGCACTAGTAGGGGCTGGATCACCTCTGTGCTGCACCAGCCTGGGTGCAGGACTCGGGCAGGTGAGGTGAGGGGTGCAGCGTTATCTTCCGTCCCTCCTTTTGCTCCTCAGGCATTTGCCTGGTGCACGCAGCCTGTTTAGGCTCTCATTCAGAGGTTATCTAGGAAAACTAACAAGGTTAGTTACTTGGTCTAAGTCAAATAATTTCACCTTTCCATACAGGAAAGGAGAGGCCAGCAGACCTGATTGCAGAATATGGCACCATACACAGTGACTGCCTCCACATATGCAGAATTTCTCTAAAATACTCTTTCCATCAAGACAAAGCTCATTTGGACCTGCTCTTCCTCCTTGGAATGTACACAGCATTGATTTACACTTTAGTAGTAATAACTTCAGCTATTAGAGTGCTTTTAGTATCCTTTTTAAAGTGGCTTCAGGCATTTGGGGAGTCATTGTCAGGCCATCTAGAATGTAGATAAAGGGATCCTATGGCAGAGTAATATTCTGTATAAACTCCAGTTTAGGGGCGATGATATATTTCCCATAACTCTTGCATTGCAGGCATTCCGATAACATGTGGACAAAGTATTCCAGAATATATATTACATCATCAGGCCCCTTATTATTCAAAGCACCAGCAGAGTGAATTCCCTTCAGAGTCCAGGAGATCTTGAATGTAATTTTGTTGTTAGAGAAGACCTTAATCACCTAGTGATTGCTTTGACTGCAAGTACAAACATTATCCCAGGCTTAGGCTGACATTTGAGTATTTGTACCTGCATCTCTGAGTTCCTTCAGCATCTTAGCCTAGGAAGCTCCATGCTGCAGAAATATTTTTTAAAAAATATGTTTTTAATGTATTTCTCTATAAAATCAAAAGCATCGACCACAGTGTATCAGATGTGTCATTTGAACTTAAGACAACGTATTTTACCCACATGTCCAATTCCTGGTATTCCAGAAATGAGTAAATAGTCCTCTAAATATGCTTAATTCTGTAACTAAACCATGTGAGGATTATCCTTCTGATAGCCGTTAAAATGCTCAGGCTAATTGGCAAAATCAAAACATTAAAATGCAGATTACAGCTTCAATTCGACTTAGATCTAGCTTGGAGAAAGGGAGACTGAGGGGTGACCTCATTAATGTTTATAAATAGGTGAAGAGTGGGTGTCAGGAGGATGGAGCCAGGCTCTGCTCAGTGGCATCTAATGACAGGACAAGGAGCAAAGGGTGTAAGCTGCAACATAGGAGGTTCCACACCAATACAAGAAGGAACGTCTTCACGATGACGGTGATAGAGAACTGGAAGGGGCTGTTCAGGGGAGCTGTGGAGTCTCCTTCTCTGGAGACATCCAAAACCCACCTGGATATGTGCTGTGCGACTTGGTCTAGGTGATGTGGTGGGGGGATTGGACTAGATGATCTTTCGAGGTCCCTTCCAATCCCTAACGTTCTGTGATGCTGTATAATGGTGTAGCATCTGCCACAAAACATGAGACCCAATTCCATGCTCCACTCTTGTAAACTCAAGAATGGTTAAATTCTGGATGGTTTCCTTGAGGTCCTTTCAAATCAGTATCGTAAGAAATTAATTCTAAGGGAATCATTTTGCACTTTTCAAGAAAGAAAAAGCAGATTAGCACACAAGACAATTTTCATGACAACTGCTGAAGTATTTCCCAAACTAGTAGAAAGAGGCAGGCCCTCAAAGATGGAACTTGAAAATGCTGATTTGTGTTATAAACATAAATTAACTCTAAAGGATAAGCAAGACGCTGAAGTCCTGTGAAGGTTGATTATGCAATATAAAGGTTTTTTTCTTCCCTCTGGGTGGACTGTTGTGTAGAGACACATAAATTAAAATAATAGCTACCAGAACTGCAGTGCTGCTAGAAGTCAGGGGCAACACAACCACATACTAAAAGTTTGCACATACAGATATATTAAAAGAATGACCATGAGGCACCACTGCAACTAGTGACAAGGAAACACGTACAGGGGCATACACTTCACCTTTGTGTAAGCCCATGTTTTTCCTAATATATTTCCCAAATATCTTATCACGAAATGACCCACCTGAGAGCTGGATTAGAAAATCAGCAGCTGTGCACACAGACGTGTCTCCTGTGGCACCATGAGTTGTGTAGAGGTATTCCTCCCCTTTTCCAAGTTCCTTGAAGCTTTGGCTCTTCTCTACTTGGCTTGCATAGGGGACATGTATGAACAAAGAATCATGCTGCTGAGATTTCAACTTGAGTTAATACCTCTTGATGTGCTACTCACACAGAGCAGCCTTGTGGAGTAAAGCCTTAAGAAAGCTGAGAAAAGTTCTCTCCAAGCATTTATCATGTGTGTCTGTGATCAGGTGGATGGCAACACGTAAGTTAGACGAGAAAATTGGGCAGCCTTATTGAGAAGTAAAATTTCAGAAGTAAAAGCTCCAAACACACAGGACAATTACAGACATAAACCACATCTAATTCATATATTCTATTGCTCGTCTACACACAGAGTCACCAGCAATCTGCCAGCAACTTCCTTCAAGTCATTATGACAAGACACAATTGGCTGATATTGAATCACATTAGGTATCGGAAGGGACCTCAAAATATCATCTATTCCAATCTCCCTGCCACAGCAGGATCACCTAGATCAAGTTGCACAAGAACATATCCAGGTGGGTTTTAAACATCTCCACAGAAGGAGATTCCACAGCAACCCTGAGCAGCCCCTTTGAGTGCTCTGTCACCCTCACAGTGAGGAAGTTCCTTCTCATATTGATGTGGAACCTCCTGTGTTCCAGCTCACACTCATTGCCCCTTGTCCTATCATTAGATGCCACTGAGAAGAGCCTGGCTCCATCCTCTTGACACTTACCCTTCACCTATTTGTAAACATTAATGAGGTCACCCCTCAGTCTCCTTTTCTCTAAATTGAACAGACCCAGTTCCCTCAGCCTTTCCTTGTAGGGAGATATCGAGACCACATGGAAAATTTTCCATGCTGGTTCGTTAGTGCACACAGGCAGATGTATTTCCAAGCGTGTGAGAAGTAATTAATAATTTGGAGTGTAAGAGTTGTGGTTTGGGATGTGTATCCATATAGAACTTTTTCCTCCTTAGAAGTTGCACATGAAACACAGTGAACTCAAACATGTACAAGTTTCTCACTGTAAACCACATAACTTATTGATTTCGATGCCGTACCAAGAGTTCTAGTGCTTACACAGACTCTAAAAGATTCCCACTAATCTCATCTCTGGAGCTCGTTACAATTCTCAAGTGTCAACCAACACATTCCCCAAGTGAACTAGATGGACGGCAGAAGTCCCTTCCAACCTAAATGATTCTGTGAGCGTTTAGAATCATCAGTTTCTATGCCGGATGGCTGATGTGAAGGACGCAGCTTAGCGTGCTCAGAAACGAGCTGTGCAGCAACCAAGATGCAGTTAGAAGAATGCAATTTAAAACACATTTTCTTCACAGATAATACAATATGTGGTCTTCCCAGGAGTAACCCTCATGACCTATTCAAGTCACAACCCTTATTTATAGGTGGTGATGGAATGAATGAAACCTGCTGCTCCACAGTGAGAAATTTGTGTGATGCAGTAACTGAAGCAGCCATCAAAGAAAATTAGGTCCCTGTATGATTGCTCATGAAAACAACTTGAGGATTCTCTCCGTAGTAAGTGCTTTACAGTAGGGAAATATTTCTCAGTTCTACACGGAGGGCCCAAATTGAATCTTTGATGGAACAGCTGTAATTTTCAGGGAGTGCAGTGTGCCAGCCCACCACCCAACAAGAGCTGGGGTGGGGGAAGGAACGGATCTTCAGAATTCACCCTCTTCCTGGCACAAGTGCTACTGAATCAAATTCAGGTCCCTCCAACCCCACTACCCATTCTGCACCATTTCTACCAGAGACTCAGGGGGAGTGAAAGAAATAGCAGACAAAGATATTCAGCCGCCTGGAGTGAGAGTTCTAAAGACACTAGTTACAGATGGATCAACATTTATCAATAGCAGACTGAACCTCCTTGAATGACCAAAATGGAAAGAACAGGTGCACAAAAATTCTAATGAAAAAATTGAGACCTTGCACTCCAAAGCTAATCACAGAATCACTCTGGTTGGAAAAGATCCCCTGGGATCTTCTAGTCCAACCATCTACTCTACCTTAAAAGTTTGCCCCTAAACCACATCCCTCAACACCTCATCCAAATGATCTTTAAGCACATCCAAGGATGGCGACTCAACCGCCTCCCTGGAAAGCCCATTCCAGTGCCTGACCACCTTTTCTCTGAAATGTTTTTTTCTAATATCAAGTCCAAACCTACCCTGTTGTGACTTGAACCCATTCCCTCTTGTTCTCTCACTAATTGCTTGTGAAAAGAGACCAGCACCCACTTCTCAACAATATCCTTTCAAGTAGTCATAGGGAGTGATGAGGTCTCCTCTCATCCTTTTCTTCGTCAAACTAAAAAGCCCCAGCTCTTTCAGTCTTTCCTCACAAGATTTATTCTCTAGTGAGACATTCTAACTCTCCAGCAGGCAGGGTCTGAGGTAATAGAAAAATCCAAGGTACAAACTGAGAAATCACTCTAATTTAATGAAAGCAAGTCCAACTAGAGAAGGATTGCATTAGCTTTTCAAGTTGCTTCAACTCAAAGGTAGAGGAAGCCACTCGCAGATGTCCTCAAGATGATCCATGTATTTATTCCTGCTTTGGGAGTGGGTTGCACAGCAGAGACAGTGTCACCACAAAGCTGTAGTTTTTGCAAAGAAAGTTTAGAAAATGTTGGGAAAATGTAGACCTTTCTGAATAATTTCCCAGCCTTGTAGTCCTTTCTACACCATTCTCTGTTATTTAAAGGACTAAAGCTCAGAGGTATTAATAGTTATTCTTCAGAAATGTTGAAGAATGGGTGAAGTGACAAAACACAGAAGACAAAGAAACACAAAAAACCTAACTAGGATATTGTAAAGATGCTCCTTCTTTTACATTTCTGGGAAAACTCTGAAGTAAATTATCCGTGTTCTGTAAAGATAACAAGCAGAGGAGCTGGACGTTTTGTTCTTGAAGACTGGCTGTTGAACCAATCTGATTTTCTTCTACTACAGGGAAGGCGATTTTGTGGATAAAAACAACAGATGTTAACTTTTAGAGAAATCTCTGATTGCTGTAAAATACCTTGTACGTCAGCTAAGAAAACTGTTCAGGTAATACAGTGCTGAGGTAGACACTAGATCTGTCTCAGACTTGGTCTCAATGCGTTCGTGGCCAGAAAGGGAGGTTGCACAATGCAAAGGCTCCACAGGGGACTGGGGTTGGTACTATTCAATATTTTCATTAGTGACCTCATTGATGGAATAGATTATGCTTGTTACATCTGCAGACAGCATCGGGTTGTGAGTATGCTGGGAGACAAGATCAGAATTCAAAATGATCGTGACAAATCAGAAAAGTAGTCTGAAAAATAGGATGCTGTTCAAAAGGGACAGGTGCATCAAATTTCATGTAGGCAGCAACATTCAGCGGTACATGAGGAGGGAGTAACTGGCTGTGTAACACTTCTGTATAAGGGAATGCAGGGACTACAGTGAATCATGTACAGCTTCCATCAAAGCTGGACCTCAGATGCGAAAGAAAAGGCAAGAACCATGCACTTCTGCTGCCTGAAGCTGACAGAAGAAAGTCACACACAAGTACTACTGGATTACTAAAATAACCTTTCATATTCTGCTTAAAAATCCTTCTACGTGCAGACATCCAAAGCTTAATGCTTGGATCCAAACCTTGCTGCAGAGGTGCAAGGCTACTGGAAAGACACCTTCACTACCAAAGTCTTGGTTTTGAATTGCAGATACAAAGAACTGCTGACACAAAGAATTTTACCTCACTAATTCCAAAATGTGGGTTACTTTCAGAAGAAGGTGACATGATCAGTTGCTCTGATGCACTTGAATGACAAGAGTTGTGTGAGCATGCATTAAGTGTCTGATACTCCATTAAGCTAGCGAGCAGCACAGAAAATCAAATAGTGGTGTCTTTCAGATGGTTATAAATAATAGACTTCCGAGTAAAAATTGGTTAACAGGCCCTGTGCCAGAGAAAGTCCATCTATACTGAATCCACTGGGGAGAACTGCATGAAAGGAGTTTATGTATATGAAAACATGACCATAGTACTGTTGTCAAGGTCAATAAGACTTATGGTGATCTGCCAAACAGGTTCTTATGTGCACAGCTGATCTGCATAAGGGGTACCTTGAGTTTATACAACAATCCCATCCTTCCAAGAGTCCTTTGACAGTTTAATAACATCAGCACAGAATCAGTTTCCGCACTCATCTGTGACTATATCTTGAGTACCTACATATCTCGGGCATCTTTAACATACCTAACTCACTGTATTTGGGTTCAGGTACAATGATCTAACAGACATCAGGCAGGAACAGAGCTCAAGACTACCACATACTGTTACAGGGAAAAGAAGCCTTTCTTTATACTATCCAAGCGTGTTGCCCATCTTTACTTGGTCTTTTAAATCCATTTTGATGCTGTCCACACCACACTTGAAACAGGTGCCTGGCTCCAATTTGCACCAAGATGAACTATAAACAACAGCAACAAAGCTCATTTCACTTAGTTTTCGGAAACACAACCTGCTAAAATGTCTTTAACAATCAGAATTGTTTAAAAACACTATTACATCCAAAACCACGGAGTAGCAGCATGTAGGGCAGAAGTGACAACCACGCAAGGCTGTTGCACAAAATACTTTCTCCTTGACCCCAGTTCATTAGAGGAAAAGCAGCTATTTCAACTACCTACCTAACTTCTTCCAAAGCTATAGTTTATAATCATAAGTCAGGCATGTGACTACCTGGAGGCATCAGGGATTTTGTTGCTACGCTGTGTTACAGAGCCAGGAGGAAGAGAAAGTTCCTATTATTGGATCATGCAGCAGACATTGGTGCTTGAAATTTCCACGTACACTACATTAGCTTGAGGCAGTTCATTTGCTAAAATAAAAGAAACAAAGTGTAAAATATTCACTGACTTGCTCAACAAAGCAATCAACGAAAGGGAGAAAGAGGGAGAGAGCGGGAGGGAGTGTGATTCTGATCCCCTGCTATCACACTGTTGATAAATACCATTAGTGTTTTAAAATTATCTCACCCTTTCAGTTTAAATTTAAAAGTATTAGCAGCATTATCAGTCTGTCTATCCGTCTCCCTTTATTTTGTCTGTCTCCTGCTTCTATTTTGTGTGAAATTTCAGGAGATGAATCCCATTTTCTATTAATTCAATGGCTGTCATCTTGCATTGCATCATGTAGCCCAGATCACAACAATGAAATCTAAGGGTTTAAATTAATAATATTGCAACACACCGCTTTGTAAAGTGTCGTGCTCAGCCACATCTAGCCAGCTCAGGTGCCTTGCCTCCAGTCTGACGCCTTCCGCTGGTGGCTCTGGGCGGGACCACACCTGTGCGGCCGCACACAGCCCGTAATCGGTAGCCGAACACGCAGGCTTCGCGGCGGAGAGCGCTACTTTAATAGGGCATTGAGGTTTAACAAGATGTTTGTGCTTAAAAATAAAATAGTGGGGGAAAGCTTCAGGGAATAAGAAATCTCTGTTCTCTGAGTGGCATTTTCCACACCTACAAATATATGCTGACAGGTAACTGTATTGCATTACAATTGCCTCACATACAATGTCAGCTAAAGCTACATGGAAAGTCAGCATCTTGGAGCACCTCTGCATCGGGAAACAGCCAAGAGATTTCCTTAACTGTTACAAGTTCAGATATAATTTCATTTGAGCTGCTGGTTCAAAGAAAGGAAAAGAAAGAATATAAGAGGCAGGATTATGTGCAAGAAAATCATCAGACCCAATACAAATTCTGGAAGGAATAAAACATTATGCCTAAAGGAAAATAACACACGAGATCAAAAATACATCCTACCCAACATTTACTGTTGGTACTCAGGCATGTCTCCTATTATGTTTTGTCATGTAGAAACAAATCCATTAGTGAGAAGCTACGTTTTTAGTTTGTGAATGTTTCTTTAAAAAAAAAGGATAAAAAAACCCCACATGAGCCTAAGCCCTTCAGTGGTCAGGCCAGACTATAAGAAGGAGCTGTGCAGAAACAGAGACGTGAGCCTAAGCCCCTCAGCGGTCAGACCAAACTACAAGAACTGTGCAGAAGTAAAAAAGACATGAGCCTAAGCTCTTCAGTGGTCAGACCAAACTGTAAGAAGGAGCTGTGCAGAAACAGAGATGTGAGCCTAAGCTCTTCAGTGGTCAGACCAGACTACAAGGAGCTGTGCAGCTTGGACTGCCTATCTTTCTCCTCAGAGCATACTTGAAGGTGTAAGAATGTTCATAAGACTTTATACACTGACAAGCATAGGAGGCACTTGATAAGCAGATAGGCACAGAATGATGTGGGATTCATTAGATAGCTGCTAATCGTCAAGTAAGTTCCAGCCCAACCTGCTGAGTGTAAATGCAAATTTACCACCTTTGGAGCTGCCTCGTTGTACAGCTATTGATTTATGTTTGAATGGGAGTTCAAAAAAAGAGTTGTCTTTTGAAGCCTTACTATCTGAGCACGGCTCCTTTGTCCAGGTGTCTTGGGGATCTCTTGCTGCAATTTTGATCTTTGTATTCCAAAAGCCTTAGAGAGTCAATTCAGGTAACTTAAAAGTGAGATATAATCAGAAAGGATTTGGAAATAAAGTCTTTGCCTTGTCACATTAATGCGGCCCTATCAAGTGGCAGTTTATCAAGAGGCAGCTCACAAGGTTTTAATGAGCATGCTGCCTGTTCTTGTACAATACTAATTAATCCCATTTTTTCACACTGGTGTGATTGCTTCATGAAACCCACATTGTTTTATGCTCAGCAGCAAAGCGGGCTCTCACTGATTAAATCTCCTTCCCAGAGCTGGAGCCTGACAACTGAATTATACCTTGCTCAAAATAATAATGGGTATCAGCTAATAAATACGGTTTAACACACACAAAACTATGCAGCCAAAATCACACCACAAAATAGGAGTTTGACTTATAGGCACAGCAGTGTTTCATTAAACATCTGTATTATAATTCACTGGTTTTCCAACTGATGTAATAACTTAATTGATGAGAACAAAGACAAGCTTATTTATTCACCCAATTGCTTGTTTCTTGACTAACGTTTTTCCTTGGTGTTATTGTGGAAATAAATATGCAATATTCTTTTTATAGAAGTCTAATTTAGGCCCTTTTTTTCCCCTATTGAGAAGTCAACATCACAATCTGTTTCTGACAAGTTCTTGCTGCAGTGAAGCAGACCGCATTATGATAAGACAGCAGTGCGTTGTTTACCCTAATGTTCAGACATTCCAGCAAAGGTGAGAGAGGTGTGATGCTTCAGGCAGTTAATAATGAATAATTGTCTGCAAATTTACATTACAGGGTTCAAAAAGCTTGTTTTCTTTCTTTTCCATTCCCCATTCTCCCACATGATTTGAAGCTTCTTCTACCTCAGCTGGGAAGGGATAACTACAAAGTACTAATGAGAAGAATAACACTCTCCTCTGCAGGACCAAGTCAAATCAGGAGTGTCATTGATATAAAACCATTGTAGGGAAATAAAGGTGAGTTCCACTCCCCCAGCTGACAAGTATATAAAAGAAATAGGATTTAACTCTTTCCGAATGCATTGGTCGCATGTTGTGGAATAGGATGGTCAAAACATAACACCTCATTTTACTTAAAAGCCTCTGAAGAAAGCTACTTTACCTCTCAGGCAGGATTCCCTTCAGAACATGCTTCCCATGGCCAACAAAACAGAAAAACTATCATTAGCCTTGAATTTAATGTAGATTTATATATGTAGCTTCATATACAAAGCTGAGAGAAAGAGTTATTATTTATCTCTTGTTTGTAACGGTGCCAGAAAAGTACAAGAAATTTTAAATCTGGATCTAAAGAAATAAAGGAGTGGGGTTTTTAAGGGGTAAAGATGAGTCCTACCCCCAACCCCTCTAGTTCCAGCTGAATTTAATGGAGGAAAAAGCAATAGAAGGTTCAAAAATACTTATTATTTATCCCTAACATCACCTTTCTGAAAAGCAGTCTAAAGAGTCCCCAGCAAGAGTTGAGCTGATAGAAAAAACAACCTCAGAATAAAAATATTTTATATTATTATCCTCTGAGTTTTTGCACTTCTATAGAACTAAGAATTACTCTGAATCCTTATAAAAAGATGACTTGAATAATAAATTGGAAGGAATGCATTCAAGTAGAAGGGGTAGATGAGAAGGTGCTGTCAGATAAGACTTGGATAAGACAAAAATACTAGTTTTTAAGATGCATTGCTCTTTGCTAGAATCACCAAAACAAGGAATAAGAGACTTCAGAAAACATAAGCAAGAAAAGATCTTTTTCAATTACTCCAATTTCACTCCCGTTGCTGTGATATCGTAATTTAGCCAGGTCTCTCTAGTCTCCATCCAACTCTTCAGCTGATGCAAGCTGCACCCATCCCCTGAGGATCTTGCCCATGCAGACTTCCAGGTCTTCCTCCAGACGACATTAGCATTTGCACATTATTCACAACAGCATGAAGTGAGCACATTGGCCACCTATGGAGCTTCTGGCTGCAGATCCCTCACCCCTCTTTTCTGACTGTGGCACCACCTCATTTTTTCAGTAAGCGTGATTTTTCACCATGGAACGTGCTATCACTTAGGCTTCTCCTATTAGAGTGGAGAGGGACATGAAGGCTAACCCAGCAGAGCAGTTCTCCGTCGAGTCCATAGTCGGGTGGCAGAGGTGAAGATTCCAGGGGAATCGGGCACAGCGTGTACCCTCACAAATGCCACCACTCTATGACAGATTGAGCTATACTTAAACCATGAGCTACGTGTGATATTAGAAGTGAATTTGTGGACTTGATGTGCCATATGAAACAAAATTAAGGAGAATAATTTATATTAGAAAAACAATATTAACTGTCTACAACAATTTCTTGGTGTGCAAGTCACATACAGATTGGCGTAAAAATGCCCAAACAACTTTATACTTTTCTACATAAAAAGACATGAAAGATTATTCCTGGGGCCCAGATTCACACTATTTTTAAAATTTTGCTTGTAAGAGTAGAAGGATTTGAGCCTATCCCCAAATAAAATAGCTACTGCATTATTTTCTAATAATTTTTTTCAGGAAAAAAACCCCTCCTTTTCCTTCTTCTAGAGAATCTAATTATTCAGTGACAGCAGTTGGCTGACTTGGGCACAACACAACATGTCAATTTTCAGTTGCTTACACAGTATCACAGAAACTGTTAGAAATTGTTTTGAAATCTGGCATACTTTTCAGTCATCCTAATTCCTCCAAGTGAGCCAAACCTGATTACATTTGGCTTACTCACAAAAGATCTGCAAGATGGGGAAAAGAATGAGTAGGAAAGAGAATCAAAAAAATCAACAAGATTTCCTCCCCCCTGCCTTCAGCTCTGTCTCACTGCAACAGAAATCTCCTATACCACCCAAAACCATATGGATTCTAATCTTCTAAGCCAAACTGACATTCTCAAACTTGTTGAGCGGTTTTGTTGTTGGTTTGGGTTTTTTGAATTGTAATTTTTTGAATATTGATACTGCATCTACAGGAGATCATATTCTGTCCATTCTAATCCACCTCCCAGTTGTGGCACGAGACTGATCGCAGCAAAACATCCTCACAGATTTATCGCACGCAGCAAGTTTTCGGAATAGCTGGCTTGGAACATGGTAAATGCGTGATGCAAATAGGTAAATCATTCCAAGTCACTAGATGAATTCAGATGCCACAGTGAAATTACTCTGAATACATCAGACGAATACTTGGCTCTTCAAATGGGAACGGTTCTACTTTCACAACGCGTTGCCACCCCATCAGTAATGCTCACTAAAAGGCTTGTTGATTCCAATGCTTTTTCTGATACAGAAATAATTTAATGGCTTTCCTTTTGGATTTAAGTAGAACACTTTTATGTTTATTACAAAAAACTTGTACTTTCCTAGCTGCCAAAAATACGGAGCTATACAGGTGTTAGAGAAGCACAGACCAAAGCTCTTATTTCAAGTACGAACTAAAAAAGTCTTATTACTTCTCTTTAACTCGAGGAAATTCAGTTTGGTCTTTACAATGTAATGGCAGGATTTTAAGATTTTTTTTTTTTTAAATAAGATTCTTTGTCTGATAAACCAATGAGAAAAAATGCAAAGGCCATTATTCAAATGTTTGTGGACCCTTTTAGCTAATGGATTCAATTCTATAATTCTGCACTTGTCAACAAGATAATTCTTCAATCATATTAAGACTGCATAACTCAGCTCAAGCCAAATCTTCTAGGACTGAGTTCTGCAAAGCAAATAACATTTCCCCAGGGGGAAAATGTGTACTCATGATATCCAATTCGCAGTTTCTCTCAATATTCTCTTGATTTTATTTTTTTTTAATAGCGACAGATTTCTTGTAGGTGTGGCCCTATTCACATAAACCCCAATCCCCCTCCACACTCCCCCCCATAAGTTATCCAAAATAGCAGAACTTTAGGGCAATGGTCCATGTTCCCCAAGATAATACCAGACTTCTTTCTTGCACAAGGTTTTCAGAGGACAGTCTGTGCCATTGTGTAAGCAGATTATAAGATAAAGGGTTGAAAAGTTTAGTTATATTTATGTCTTTACAGAAGCTTGCCTCTTCTTCCCACATTGCATTCAAGTCAAAGCTGAACTGATCAGAAAAGTTTTGCACAAAAGAAATCCAAACTAAAGATGCATCATAGCTGTGTCTCTGTTTGAATGCTAATGACAGACTGCCATCCTGAAGAATCACAGAACATTAGGGATTGGAAAAGACCTGGACAGATCATCTAGTCCAATCCCCCTGCCACAGCAGGACCACCTAGACCAAGTTGCACAGAAGCATGTCCAGGTGGGTTTTAAATGTCTCCAGAGAAGGAGACTCCACAATCCCCCTGGGCAGCCCCTTCCAATGCTCTGTCATCCTCACTGTGAAGAAGCTCCATCTTGTTAGCTGTGTTTTTAGAGGGCTATGGCATGGCAAGTCCTACACAATGTCCGTGACTCCACAAGTCCCTTTAATACAGCAGTACTTTGGACAGACGGTTCAGTTCCCACTCAAATTATGATGCAATTTACAACAGGTGTATCAAGAGTAATAGAGGTGTCTTTTAAATAACATAATAAGCAAGGAAAGATTTAGCACCAATTTACTTGACTACTTTTTGTTTTCACCTCGGATGGGAAAGACAGAAACACTTGACAGGATATGCCCATCGCTAAGGACACAGATACCCGGGCTCCTCTAGGGTGTTTTAAAAAGCACTGCCCACCACAGAAAGTAGCATCCAGCAGTAAGATTCTACATTAAAAACATCTCCAAAGTTCCTGCATTAGTCTTCAGGACTAGAATTCTTCACACTAAGATCAATTTGTGCTGATTGAAGCAGGTGTTGCTACTAAAAATATAGAATTATTCTTCTAGACTAGAACAGACACAAAGTTGTTCTGTGCTTTGCCTTCTTCTGTTTGTGCTGGCATAGAGACTATTTCTATTCTATTTACATTATGCACTTGAAGCATTTATTAAAATAAACTAGAAGTCAAAAAAATCCACAGAATTAAGCAGCACAGGTAACGTAAAGCTGGATTTCACCTACGGTTTGGGCACCAGATGCAACCCAGGTGTGAACTACAGGCAAGTGGATGCTTTTAAAAACACTTGCAAGATTTGCAAAGGGCAAATCATGAAGGGCTGCTGGGGTAAACAGAGATCACCAGTAGCTGATGCTACACAGTGCTGGTTCCAGCACCACATGGGGGTCTACTACAGAGGTGAAATAATATTTCCCTATAGCAGCTAAGTGAAAGATAGATGAGTAGATAGGTGACTGCAAGCAAGTTGCCATAACTTAATGAGTTGACATTCACCCACTGAGCCTCAGTCACTAGCTGTTGCTCACTGGAGTTGTGGATGTGGCTTGAACCAACCTCAGAACCTTAAATACCACTAGTATTTCAAGATTCTTCCAGCCTTATGGAATGAAATACTTCCCTGGCTTCTAGAGGTTGAAGGAGAAATAGGAGAAGCAACTGTGCAAGTCTTTTTACACCAGAGCGTGACCTTTGCTTGCAAGTATTTAATAAGGATTCCTGCAATGCTGCTTAGTCCCTCTGTTCTCCATAGGGCATTTGAGATACCCCTAATATTCTGAAACTAAAATGCATTATCTTTGATGATCCCTTCTTCATTTTCTGCTGTGTACTTCAGAATTGGAGGTGGCAGCAGCCCCAATTTTACCTGAAAAATATTAGCATAAGTAGGAAGAGAGGAAAGACAAAAACTCTCCTTAATACAGGTTGAGATGTGACTTTGCATAGCACTTTGAATGTTATTAAGTGTTTGAATTTCTTCCTGTGTCTTTTTAGCCTAGATGACTGTCTTTCTCTTTCACTGACAGCCTCTGCAGGACCAAATTGACAGCTCTTTAAAGCAGTCTGACAAAAAGCAGCATTAATTAAGTCATTGCCGGACTGTAATTGTGTTAAGAAGTAAAAATCTAATATGAGAAAAGGTTAGTGAGTCCTCTCTTGTGTCAGATTTTCTACTCTCTATGAATATTAATGTCCTTAATGAAGACAATCTTTGCCTCATCAAGCCGTTGTTCTGCATTCAGGTGCCAAATCCCTGCACCATTGATTTGTTTTTAAAGAACAAATATGTCAGGGGAGAGTGACTGTCCTGTTTCTTATCAACATCATAGAGAATGCTTTTGTATTCCTGGAAAGAGTTTATAGATTTTGTGTGCCGTGTACCAGCGGCGTGTGTGATGGCAGAAGCGCGGCGAGGAGGGGGATGATGCCGAGGCGAGGTAAACTAGCTCAAGTAATTTAATAGAAGCCTTACATTTTATCATGTTAGCTTTTTTGTGTGTGCTAGCAATACCCATACATTAACGAGGTTATGATCAGCAGTTTTAATGATAAAATATGAATTATCTCTCCAGAAAGAATCCTGCAGTTTAAGCACTGAAATGAAGGAGCTCGGTGATAAGACACTGATCATCTCTTGCTGATTATCCCTCCCCTCCTCCTCCCGATCGAGCAGATAATGATGATGGTGCTGATGAATGATGATCCTTTTTAAATAGGTTGAAGGCCCTTAGGAGTCTAACTCTGGTGAGGAACGTTTCATGCACTTCTCTGTCTCCCTTGCTCAGCCCTCACATCTCACGTCACTTCACTTCCTACCATCCTCAAAGCTCTACCAGCTGTGAAGCACCTCTGCATTATTAGTTACTACAGTGTTGCTAACACGTTGGGCTAGAAATCATGGCGAACATGCGAGAGGCCTCTGATGCCCAGTTAAAGCTCTGCACGCCGCGCTGGAAAGCAAAACTGTTCTCCTGACGGTGCTAGACGCCAGACCAATTGAGCAACTTAGCGAGGGCATTACAATGTATGTGAATTTCTGTGGAGGGCATTTGAAAGATTCATGCCCCTTCGGAGAGTCAAGGGGTAATTAATATTCTATTTTCCTAGCAGAAATCCTTGTAACAGCTCAATTTTGAAGGAAATTCTGGTATGTGTTTTATTATAGAAAAGTAGTGAAAATCTGAGTGGCGTGGTTCTTTTTAAAGCAAATCTCAGCATATGTTACGCTGACAGAACAACATGAGAGCTCTTCTAGACAAAATTAAACACTCTAAGTTTTCATTTGATAAGAATTATGTCTGCCAGTTCCGATGGATGCAATAAATGCTCAGTGCTGGTAGCACCAACACTTCCAGAGTGATTTGGACAGCAAAAGGAGCAGAGACGGTACCTGACCTGACACACTGGAAAGTACAAGCTCAGAGCTGAGAACCTGCTATTAACACGAGAGTCAAACAACACCAGTGAGAGTCACTGCCACCAAATAAGATGCATGAATTTAATATATAAGCAGTGAAGGATTCACAGCACTGATTGCAGCACCGTGCACTGCTGACGGGGGGCACTGACTCATCCCCTGCCAATACATCTTACTTCTGAATCCAGAGCAGTGCACGTTTATACGAGGGGGTTCTTCCTTCAATTGGTCAAGCTAGGGCTGTGCAGGTGGTTACAACAGAACCAGCTGCCTGCAGAAAGGTACAAAAATCCAGCAACCACTAAACACAAACTAGAGTAAGAGCCCTTGGTTTCTTAACACCTGACTGGTTCCAGGAAAAGTTCAACCTTTTTAAAAGCTGTCTACAGAGCAAGACTCGAGCTGCTGTGTTAAGAGCAGCATTCCCTACAGAGATATGGGATGTCTTGCTATTTTGTAAGTTAGTCTTCACTTTCCTCGCTGCCTCCCTCTACCTCTGACTGGCTGCAGAGTAGCCCTGAGGAGAGGGACTTGGGGGCGCTTGTGGATGGAAAGCTCAACATGAGCCAGCAGTTAGCACTTGCAGCTTGGAAGGCAAAGCAGATCCTGGGCTACATCAGTGTGGCTAGCAGGTCAAGGGAGGTGATTCTCCCCCTCTACTCTGCTCTTGTGAGACCTCACCTGGGCTCCAGTTCTGGAGCCCTTATTACAAGAAGGATGTGGAGATGCTGGAGCCAGTGCAGAGGAGGGCCATGAGGATGATCAGAGGGCTGGAGCAGCTCTCCTATGAGGCCAGACTGAGACATTTGGGGCTGTTCAGTCTGGAGAAGAGAAGGCTCCCAGGTGACCTTATTGTGGCCTTCCTGTATCTGAAGGGGGCCTACAAAAAGGCTGGGGAGGGACTTTTTAGGATGTCAGGTAGCGACAGGACTAGGGGGAATGGAGCAAAGCTGGAGATGGGCAGATTTAGAGTGGATGTGCGGAGGAAGCTCTTCACTGTGAGAGGGGTGAGAGCCTGGAATGGGTTGCCCAGGGAGGTGGTTGAGGCCCTGTCCTTGGAGGTGTTTAAGGACAGGCTGGATGAGGCTCTGGCCAGCCTGATCTAGGGTGGGATGTCCCTGCCTATGGTAGGGGGGTTGGAACTGGATGATCCTGTGGTCCCTTCTAACCCAGACTGACTGTATGACTTGGTCTGGGTGATACTGCTGTGGCAGGGGAATTGGACTAGATGATCTGTCAAGGTCCCTTCCAATCCCTAAGGATTCTATGATTCTACGTAACTACAGATGGGCCTTCTGCTGCCCCAGTGCATCCCACCCTCCCCTCACTTCTCAGCCACTTACCCTACAATCCAAGACTGTTTTTATGTTGTCAGCTGCAAATCAATTCTTTCTCCTACTTCCCCTCAATATTTTGTTCTCCTTAAAAGTGCAGGACAATGTATTTCAAACTAATGAATGAATTATCTGTTCTCTGCAAAATGGTTCCAGAAAGATATCAATTGGGGAAGCGCAGGTGAAAAATGGATTAAAAGCAGAACCTTTTAGAGCTGCAACAAAAATTGGGATGTCAAATTAATTTTCTTTATGGGAGGTGGAAGCACTGACCCTTCAACTGAAGATTTGAAAAACCATTTATTAATCTAGCATTATCCCTCAGTTCCTTAGAATTTATATTTGTTATCCACGTACGTAAGGAAGGGAGCAACCCTTACGTGACACTAGATATTAATACAGGAGCAGATGACATTTGCTGTGCTAGTAGCTGAGCAACACGCTTTGGAAAAACCTCTGTTCAGGATATTCTGGGAGGATATCATACACAATAAAGCTTTTCTTCCAAACTTTTCCTTGATGAAAAGAACATCTTCATTACAGAAGGGCAGAACACACGGAGGCACGAGAAGGTTTGCTTTGCTTGGTTTGTTTGCTTAAGGAAACCCCCAAACACTACAGTGTCTGTCCTTGGCCCCCTTGGCAAGGGAATGTCATTGCTATATGGGGGGGTGCTATACTGGGGAAATGAATTTCACTGTCCTTCCTCTAGTTTAATGTGAAATCACCACCAGGTTCACCTAATAATTTAAACTGTGGGGCTGAAAGCAATCCTCTAGCACCTATTGTTCAAACTACATCGCATTACATTTGCTAGGAGTCTTTGCATAAGTGGACATCAATGGAGACAACTCAGTGGGTTTGCAGGTGTTCCCAAAGGCAGGAGATACCTGCAGCGAGTCTCCCACGAATCAGGTGATGCCGAAGACGTGGGGGTGAGTTCATGAAGGACAAAACGTAGCAGCTCCACATGCAGCAAAAGCTATTTTCCACTATTTGGAAGAGAATTGTCTGGGGCTGGATTCAGCAGATGAAGTTGAGTGCTGCTCTGTGGAGAGCTGGACAGCTGCTGAGTTGTTTTGGCTCTTATTCAGCTTGTCTCATCTTTTGAACAGGATTGTCACTTCTGGGGGGGGACTTACTCCACTTGGACACAGACCTTCTGAGAGCCCTTTCTGAGGTAGCCTCACTCTGGTGATATCTGAAATCCTACAAAAAAAAAAAAAAAGAATCCAGCTCCCCTCAGCCAAAATTCAGACTGGCTCCTATTGTAGTGAGAGGAATTACACCAGACTTACGCTGTCAGTGACTTACACTGTAATTCAGAGCCCAGGTGAGGGAGTTATGAATACAATGCTGGAGCAGAAGAGTTTCTGACACACCACGTGGGAGCTGTGTTCCTCAGGCTTATTTTCCTTTCAGATTTCCTTTTCCCCTTTTTTTCCTATACCTGTCCATCATAGCTTATTAAATTAAAAGAGGCTTCTCTTGCGACAACCTTCCTTAATTTAGCTTTTCCATTGTCCAGCTGACCTACTTGTAAAGCAGACGGACCTTTAGTCCACTCTACAGAAACTGTGAGGTCACTTGTGTGACTAGCAGGTCACAGGTTTTTCTATTACTAACAAAAATAATTCAGTGTAATTCTAAGTAAATGGCTACAATCCTTTTTCTGCACCTATTCTTCCTCCAAGCATAACTGTCTCTAAAGAGACAAAGGCCTGGTGGCTACAGGTCTAAGTTCATGGTGCATGATCTTACACTTGATTGCTGGCTGTCCGACACCTCACTGTCACCCCTGCTAGTTTTGGTGTTGCTGAAACACCTGATTGTATATAAACACAAGACCTAAAGCGGTGTGAGTGCTAAATATAATCACTTTATGTTAACAAAAACTTACACACAAGTAAAATAGCTGTATACTGGGCTGTTTCCTGTTTGTCTTAAAAATTCTGGAGAACTCAAACTGGTGAAACAGCTGGTCCCTCACTAGCCATCTTTTTCAGAACACTAGCCTACAGTTTGGAATTTCTTAACCAAAATGCTGAACACCTGAGACAGGTGGTACCTCTCTGCACTTAGCCTATCCACACAGAAAACCTGCAGAAGACAAGGAGACCAAACAGCCAAGACCCTTTTTCTCCTCCCTCTGCAGTGAAATTTATAGCCCGAGTTTTACCGTATTGAGAAACTTTCCAGAACACCTGCCCAGCCACAGTTTAAGGGTGCCTGCCCTACTTTCTTTGTTCTCTGAATGCTAACTCCCCCTTGCACACAGTGTGAGCCAAGCACATATCTGATATTTGGTGTTGTATTCCACTGAGTTCCAGCTATAGGCAGTCTGGCAGATTAAGTTCAAGCTTTGTGAACAGGAAAGAGATAATTCAGAGGCTGCTTATTACTTCTGATCTCTGAGCTGTGCAGGGATCACAGCTCCTGGATTGCATCTGTTCCCAAAATTTTCAAAACAAAACCAGTTTCTCTGCATAATCTATTTTCTTAGCATTATGCAGCAAGACATTCAAGAGTGTATTCTTAAAAATATAAGTCTCCTAGAGAAACAGAAAAACCTTCAGGTGATTAAAATAACCGCTGACAAGATGGAAACAGGATTTGTTTCCAATACACATCTCCCTGCAAGAACACATGCCCAGCAATGGTGGCCTTCAGAGTTACAAGAGAAACCACACAGGCCAGGCACAAGGGCAAAATCTAGACTGCTGTGCAGACGCAATGCAGTTCATTCTGCAGTGGAACTGAGGCAGGAGATGGTTTGTACTACCACTCTGGTTATGACCTTGACAGATCATGAGGAGACTGACATCCACAATGCACTTCCTGGCCAGCAGAGCTCAAACATGCTGTTACTGGTGCAGCTTGAGGATTTATTTTCTGAGTGTGCAATCTCCTACAGTGTCAGAAGTTTTTGACATACTTGTGTGAGAACTTCTTGCCACAAGCACATAGGACTGGGTGCTTTTAATCCAAGCTCCATATCTGCATAGGCAATGGTGAGGGGTTGTGGAGTTTCCTTCTCTGGAGATGTTTAAAACCCACCCAGATATGTTCCTGTGTAACTTGGTCTAGGTGATTCTCCTCTGGCAGGGGGATTGGACTAGATGATCTTTCAAGCTCCCTTCAAATCCCTAATGTTCTGTGAGTCTGTAAGCCTCTTCCTTCCCGGCATACATGTGTGCTTCATATCTGGCCCAGAGAGACTAATTCTACAGGTAAAAGGATATAGCAGCAATTCCAACTATAAATAGGGTTTAAGACAGGAGACGAAAGAAATTAAGAGATGTATAAATAAACCTTGCTATAACACTGACCTAGCTCCTTCTCACCAATTAATTTAATTGAGAGTTTTGGTTTACTTAGCACTTTTCATCCATAGATCTCAAAGCACTTTATAAAGAAATGTAAATGTCAATATCCTCATTTTACAGATGAGGATAAGAGGGCAGAGGAAACTTACATCTATCAACCCAGGTCAGCAAGTAGGTGACAAAACCAGAAATAGAAACCAGTTTGCTTACTGTCTGCTGTGCCCCACCATCCATCATGGATTGTGAATTCCAGTTCATTCAATAAAGAGTTATCAAAAATCCTGGACAAAACTGAGAGCTACCCCTTTTACATGTGAGGATGCGAAAATCCCATCCCAAGGTGTGGAACCTTGCGTGTTCCAGCTTACACCTGTTGCCCCTTGTCCTATCATTAGATGACACCGAGCAGAGCCTGGCTCCATCCTCCTGACACCCACCCTTCACATATTTATAAACTTTAATGAGCTCACCCCTCAGTCTCCTTTTCTCCAAGCTCAAGAGACCCAACTCCCTCGGCCTTTCCTCAACAGGGAGATGTTCTTATCCCTTCATCATCATTGTGGCTCTGCATTGGACTCTTTTCAGCAGCTCTGCACGCTTCTGGAATGAGGGGCCCAGAAGTGGACACAGTATTCCAGCTGTAGTCTCACCAGGACAGATTAGAGGGGAAGAGAATCTCTCTTGATCTGTTAACCACCCACCTTTTGATCCACCCCAAGGATACTGTTATATGTCATGGTTTTTCAGAAAAAGTTGAGTTTTACCACATGCACATGGAGTAATTTTTCAGACAGCTCACCTAGCTGCAGCCAGCTTTTCAAAAGTTTGTATCTCCTGAAAGCAGATATTCTCACTTCTACCTTATTTTCTCAAATGGCAAAAACATTAGGAGGTGACTAAGTAGGGAAGGGAAGGCTAGAAAATCTTTTGAAAAGCAGGGTCATGATCAATGGAGTTGTTAATTCTGAGTGCCCACGCACCCGGTTGGTGTTTACGGGAGCTGCAGCACTACTCTGTTTCAAGAGTGAGCACTTCCCTGCTGCTTTGCACAGAGTATGTTTGAGCACTACTTGAGGTTCAGTTATGATACTTCACAAAGTTTCTCCGTGGTCTGCTTTACAGTGACACACAACGACAACCAATGGCTTTCAAAAGTCTCAACAGACTGTTTTAGCTACCAAAATAAAGGATAACATGATACTGCTGGAGAGAGCCTAGCGCAGAGTCACAAAGATGATGAAGGGAGTGGAACACCTTGCTGCTGAAGAAAGGCTGAGGGAGCTGGGTCTCTTGAGCTTGGAAAAAAGGAGACTGAGGGGTGACTTCATTAATGTTTATAAATATGTGAAGGGTGGGTGTCAGGAGGATGGAGCCAGGCTCTTCTCAGTGTCATCCAATGATAGGACAAGGGGCAGTGGGTGTGAACTGGAACACAGGAGGTTCCACATAGATATGAGGAGGAACTTTTTGACAGCGAAGGTGACAGAGTCCTGGAATGAGCTGCTCAGGGGGGTTGTGGAATCTCCTACTTTGGACATGTTTAAAACCTGCCTGTATAATGTTCCTGTGTGACTTGGTCTAGGTGGTCTTGCTATGGCAGGGCGATTGTACTAGATGATCTTTCAAGGTCCCTTCCAGTTTCTAATGTTCTGTGATTCTGTGCTATGAAACAGCTTAATCTATCACACTGAGAGTCTCAGCTGCAGGACAAAGTGAATCTAAATTGATTAACCTGCAAATCCACAGTTGAGAGGCCGATTTAGAGAGAGAACTAGGTGTGACACCTGCAGTGGCAAACTGCATTTGATCATATTCATGCAGATTCATGGCCTGACCCATCAACATCTACATAATTCAGTCCAAGTCTGCATGTCCCATTGCTGCCTTTCACACTGAGCCTTTCATCTTTCGAAAGACCAGAGACATTAAGGGTATGTGAAACGTTCTATTGGTGTTTTATGTCACCCAAGGCTAGAGGATAGAAGAAAGAGAAACCAGGATCTGGAGAAACAATCACCTCTTAAATACAGCACCAAAATTGGAAAGTGAGCTGGACTTCCTGATGCTAACAACATTCACACTCCATTTCCTTAGGAAGGACTCGCTCTCCAGTTGTGAGCAAGACAAAGGTTTTACTGATCAGAGCCTTTGTGCAATTTCATTGTGCAGCTCTTCTGAAAGGGAAAGCTTGATGCCCAGTTACCCTCAAGCACTCTGGCTTTTACATCTGAAGTCCTGAAAGGCAGTTTTTGCCTTTCTTTTGCTGGGCTCTGTGGAAATCATACCTCTGTGAAATGTTAGGACTTCAGGATTGTGCGTGACTCATGAATTCTGTAGTAAATGGGCCAGACTAGCAGCTCCAGGTATTTTTAACCTCCTAAGCCAAAAAGGGGAATATTTAGGATAAGAACTGAACACGAAATTAACAGAAATAGAAAGACCACTTGGTGTACAGCACTTGGGTAACCCTCTGGGACAGAACTACACAGATTACCATATGTTCCTTTCCAAGCAATGTGAAAAAAACTGAAGACAAAATATGCTTTATGAAAGTCTTTACAGTGTGATAGCACCGACGTAAAGCCGCAGCTAAAATAAATATGATACCTTCCTTGTGGTACTCTAAGGCACTGGTGACCTATCAATTTCTCAATCTGAGCAAAAAAGAGAGCTAGAAGATGACAGGCCTTTCCCAGCAGAATGGTTGATGTACAGCAAACAGCTACAGCTCTGTCCCTCATTATTAATTGTGACTAATATAGAGTAAGCAGATGCTGAGAGTGCCTGGGGCTAGCTTTGGAACTGGGAGGTCTCGTCTTACCCTCCTTCTAGTACATACAGTGCATAGGGCAAAGCCTACCTGCAAGAGGATGATCTGGTGGCTGAAGGTGGTCCTTACCACACTCGTATTGATCTGTGTTGATGCAGCAAGTAAACCAATCTATCTTCATGAAATTATTGTTCCTGTGTAGCTGCTCCACAGTGGCACCTGTGGCAGACCAGGGTCTGAGCTGAAGCATGAAAAACGCCATAAAAAGCCTGGAGAGCAAAGGCTCTGTCTCACAGCCTTGAGCAGAAAGTTGTAAATCAGACCCAGGATGAGGAGGAATTAAAGTGGCAGGATGCCTCACAAGCACGTGAGACTGGCTTTCACACTAAACGGTTTCATCCATATTTTCAAACTAAAATTTCCAGATGGCTATCAGACTTGAGTGCTTGGCTTCCACTGAATTCGTGAGCTTTTGGGCAACTAACTCCCTCAGGCTTATTTCACAAAACCTATCCGTAGTCATTTTCCTGTCCTTGCTCTAGCTAATTAGCAGAATGCTCCTGTGTGTGACTTTATAACACTGCAGAGGATTCTCCTCAATATGTGTGGGTGGGTAAACGGAGTTATCTTATTGAAAGTTGATTCAAATAAAGGAAAAAGAAAACCATTTCCTTTCACATTAAGTTTTATAAGACCATTTAGTGTTATGAAAAGCCTAATGTTTAAGCCTAAACTAAGTAGACAGTGATCCTTTAAGTCCCTGTCTTCCACTGCATTTTGCCATTCTATTCTTTCAGTAGAAGTTAGGTTTGTTATTATTTCACCTTCTGCAGTCCTTGATGGGTTATTTCTAGAGAATATTTAAATCTGTGAAGTATTTTTTTGTCAGCAAAATGTCTACAGAAATTTCCTCAAACTCCAGCACGTATTCACCCACTTCTCAGAAATTCTTCTTCCATTTTCTATTAATATTATTTCACTTCAGTCTCTGTTGAGAAATTTAGTTTAAGCTGCCTAGCAGTCTTAAAAGAGAAAGATCTATTAATTTAATCATTTATATGAATCATGTCTAAATGATCTCAGCAGAGAAAATGTGTTAGCCATTTAAATCCCATCATTACATATTATATAATAATTACCACTAATTCTAGTTTGGATGGGCCACAATATTGCTTTACATACCTAATATATTCAAGAACACCTACCTCACCGAGCTCAGTCATTTTGTGACCTTTGAGTTTGTGCTTGTCTCTTGATTATGAGCACAGGACAGGATCTCCACTGCATTAAGTATGCAAAACATACGCACAGTGCCACATCTAGTTGGTATGCAAAACTACCACGGGGTTTCTTTTTTTCAGATGTCTCAAGTTCTTTTTGTCTCTGGAAGATATCGAGTGTGCTATTGATACTGCTGTAATCAAAATAATATTTAAGCTATTTTCAGTCTGCTCAGCATTGCATACAACACTAGTTCACACCCTGCAGCAAGCTGAGCTTATACTGTAAGACGAGGTTATTCACACGAGGCTACAGGACGTAACTTACACTGAATTTCCAAGTCAGTTACTCTGAAACGGTTTCTGAGACACCGCGAGCAGACAACTACGCGCATACGAGCTGTACGTAGATTTCTGTTGAGGGCTCAGGTTGATAGAATTGGCAAGATCCTTCTCCAGCAAAAACAAGGGGAAGACTAATTAGGCATGAGGGATCTCCGCACCGGTCTGAGCGTAGGCTTTGTTATACACTATTACAAAGCACTCGTGTGTGCAAAGCCCAGGGAGGGAATGAAAACTACACAGCAACGCATGTACGAGCTACCATATTACTTCTCTGTTGGGCAACCTTAGCAAAGGCCATCAACACGCAATTCCTCACTGGGAGCAAATCCATTCCCCCATGAACATGACAACCCAGCGTTACCCATTAAGCCAAGAAAGGGTCTGAGCACTTTCCACACACCAATGATGTGAGATGGTGCTGGTGGGTCTGTGCTCAACAAATGAGAGGTTCCAGAGTTGAAACTCTGCACCTTGTTTTACAAGTGGTGCCTCCTAGCAAGTAGTTTTCAAAAGAAACACACAATTCCGTGCACTTGACTAGAAGCTCTTGTCTCCAGCACCACTTACACGTGTGTGGATCTGGTTTTCCCTTAAGAAAGGGTGAAGCCTGTCCCTGCCTTGCTCAAACAACACTAACAACTTCATCCAGTATAGACAGTTTCATTTTTTTGGTAGAAATTATTATTCTTTATTCTTTTTCACCAGTTCTGCATGAATGCATCTGCCAGCAGCCTTTCCTCTTCTCTATCAAAATTACAACACAAGATACATCCCTGATTAATTACAGAAGAGTGAAACTTCCAAATCTCTCGTCCCAAGGGTCACATTTATCCCTGGTGTAAGCCAGAACTCAGTAGTGAGACAAATTTGGCCCTAGGTGACTTTTTCCCCCAACCAACTCATTACACCATCCCTTCCATAGCTGATGAATTGAGCCCCTTGTGTTCTGTTTGTAACCATAATTAGTATTCATTTTGCAGGCTTAGCGTTCACCCTTGATACAGGACTGAGCCTAATGTTAATCACTGCGGTGTCTTACCGCCTTTGACTCTGATCTGTCAGGTTTGCCTTACTTGTCCCATACCTAATTTTTTGCCCTTACCAGCCAACTAGCACCTCGACATCACACTGTGTCAGAATTAGAAACTTTTGACAGATCTGTAATCATCTAGTTCTCATCAGCTCTCTGCATGTTAGTCACTTCATTTCCACATTCTAACAGTTAATATGCCTTAATTTCTCTCACTTTGTGAATATTTAATTCCTCCCTTTTCAACATCATTTTTAGGTTGTGTGAATCATTTTCAAAGCCTTTGCTATTCTCCCTCCACTATCATCTGCATATTTTATGAAATGGCACAGTTGAATCTCTGAGGGCTCTTGATAGAAATGAAACTGGCAGGCTGCTCATTAGTTGTTTACCTGGAGCTGTGCGAATCCCCTAGAACGGTGGATTCCCATTTGGATTTGAATTAGGATATTCTGACACATAAGAATGGAAAACCTTTCCAAGCTAAGTGTGGTTCTCCTCACCCTCCCAACTTCCCTTCTACCCCATTCTACCCTAATTAATAGCTTTTCTGGGAAGCCGGCGTTCTTTGGACCAGTCTGCTAGTAGCACAGGACCGTGTACAACATCTGCAACAACTGGATTTCTAAGAGGTGAGAGTCAGAGGCTGTAGCCAATTAGCAACTCTAACGAGGGGGAAAAAGTGTCCAGTCAAGAATGCACAGAGGGCAGCATGACTAAAACTTGAACTTTCCAGACTTCCAAGTCAAACCTGAGACTAGGGCTGTGGTTTATTTAATCGCATAGTTTATTGGGCACGTAAAGAAAAAATGACGTTCCGCAGAAGTTCTGTGAGTGAAGTTAAAAAGTACAGTGACTATACCTGGCAAGCCTCACACAGCTGCGACATAGGAAGAACAATTCTCATCAATTCTTTGACCTTATGTACTCAGGAAGGCATTTTGTGTCTCACCACTGAAATCAACTTTAGACCCCACTCACTGAATTACCACATGGGAAAAAGAACTCATGATTTTCTGGTGAGTACAACGGTGTCATCAACAGAAGGAATCAGTCACTTACCTATTCTAACCCTGATGAACAGTTTTTCTCTACTGCATCTATACTCCTCTCATGAAGAAACTAGGTGCATTCTGCTTGTGTATCTCCATACAGCCCTCTGTGCCATGTCTACAATAAACCACAACTCCAGTTTCCAATAGTTTTTAGTACCCAGAGACAGAAATTTAACTCTATTTGTATGCTCTTATTTTTCATAGATTTTGCTTACAAGCTGTAAGGCTATCTCTGTATGCACCAGGTATTTTATGAGTTTTTTGGCCTCAGCTGACTTCATAAGTAAATAGGGCATTGGGGCTTTTATAAAGGTATGAGAAGCTTCCCAGCTGTAGAAGATCTGCATCAGTACTTTGGTCATACAGGTGTTTCCGTGAAAGGAAAAGGAAAAATGAGAACTAGAAGGCACTTGGTTTTGATAGGAACCATCTTCCTATTTGTCCTTGGGTGCCACCTGATAAATCTTGGCCTTAACACATTTCTAGAAACTTCATACTCTAAAAATGCAAATAGTCAAGAGGAGTGTTCATAATTAAAACGCCTCAGAGTTTCTGGCCATCTGATGTTACATATTTTATCTGCTGAAAATGAACAGCCAAGAACAATCAAAACCTCAATTCTCCAGTCTGTAAAACTCCATCTCCTTAGAACCGATGGAGGTGAAAAACAATTTGCGTGTCTCCTAAAGTTCATTGGACTTGTTTAAATCCCAGCTTTAAGAAACTCCATTATATCACAAAATATAATAATGAATCTAGATATTTTTATGCAGACTTAGCTAGGGCAGGGGTGGATTTCAGTATATTTGGTTTACCATAACAATTCAGAAGTTAGATACATATTAGAACTCCTTTTCTACACTACCATGAAGTTTGGTAGTCTGCAAGGCTGGGGTTTTAGTTCTTGGGTTTGACAGTACTGCACTGTCTTGGTTGGGTACATAAGCTTCAGATCTATTACTTTTTAGTTGGACATGAACATGCCTATGGAGTGAACTCAGCCTCCAAGGGTTGGCGTAAAATTAGCCGAGACACAGGGAAAACGGAGTTGTTGCCACAACTCAAAACTTTCAGCTATTGAAAGTAGTTAGAACAAACTGTGGCCATAAAGATGTCATGTGACAGCATCTAGCTAAACACAATAAGCATCAGATTTAGTAGGAGTGATATTTTAACTGAGTTTTCAGCTATCATTTCCCTACCCTCACTATGAGAATTTAGCATCTATCACTATGCGCAGTCTAATATTTTTCTATCTTATAAAATATGGGTTGGATTCAGAAATATTTCTGTGCTGCCAGCTAGAGGCATACGTGTCATCGAGGTACAGCTGCATCATCTGTGCTGAGTGATGCCAGCCTTCCACAGAATCTCACCCTACAATATGATTGTGCTTCATACAGGTGTTCTTGGTACAACCGCTCACAAAAAAACTACTACAACTATTTTGTCCGCTGCTCATGTGAGTTAAATTAACTTGTGACTTACTGTGGCAGTCAGTGGGTTATCTTAACACAAGGAACAAGAATGAATTCACTTTTAGGGAACTCCTAATGCATGTGAAAGCAGGTTTAGAAAATTGTTCTCTATTTGATGAAGACGATTGTCAGATCTCTTTACTACTATACCCCTGCACATTGTCCCCTGTACTCAGCACTGGTGAGGACGCACCTTTAGTACTGTGTCCAGTTTTGGGCACCTCAGTACAAGGGAGACATCAAGATGCTGGAGTGAGTGCAGGAGGGCAATGAAGCTGACGAAGGGCCTGGAGAATAAATCTTATGAGGAGAGATTGAGAGACCTAGGGCTGGTCAGTTTGAGGAAGAGGAGGCCTTAGGGAAGATCTCACCGCTCTCTACAGCTATCTGAATGGACATTGTGGAGATGTTGGTGCTAGTCTCTTCTCATAGGTGAACCAGAGGGAAGGGCTTCAAGCTCCAACAGAGTAGGTTTAGAGTAGACAACAAGGAAAAAAATCTTCACAAAGAGAGGGTCAGGCACTGGAATGGGCTGCCCTGGGTGGTGGTTGAGTCCCCATCCCTGGATGAATTCGAAAGACACTTAGATGTAGTGTTGGGGATCTAGTTTAGGGATGAACTTGTAGAGTGGAGTGATGGTTGGACTCTATGATCTTGAGGGGTCTTTTCCAACCTGAATGATTCTGTTCAAGGTGAAATAAAGGACTTCCTTGGGAAACGGTGATTTAAAGTAACAGTTCAATTGCACATTTACACATTGACTCCTTGATCTAGGCTTGTTCTTGGTAAAAGTCATCTGCATCAATGTTGTCCTGCTTATCTGTGCTGACCAGAACATAGTATGGAGCAAGCAAAGCTCTACCAACCAAAAATCATGTAAATAAGATGAAATAATGGTTTTAGAACCAGGAATTCTTCCCGCAGTGATTGTATAACAGGTACTGCTTACAGGGAACAACAAGTTCCAGCATGGTCTGTAACTGAAAAAGCAGAACACAAGAGGGGCTGAGTATGAAATCAGTGGTGGCATCAGTAGCGTAAGAATATATTTACCCTGGGAATGAGGACAGGCCAAGGGACCGGAAACACAGGGAACACCAAACTACTTGGTGCAAGCACCTGAAAGACTTGGCCATAAAGGCAAATCCTGTCTGTAGGGATACTGCTCCTTTCTGATGTAGAAGTTAACTTTTTCTAAAATTCTTTTGAAAATAAGAAAAGCTTTCCAGCTCAGTCTGGTTCAGTACAGAATCACAGCTTATGCCTCACTCTTCCCTCTGTCTCTCCTCCCACATGTTAAACAGACCAGAGACCTGACATTTTACGTTGTTTGTTTGAAATGATAAACTTAATCATGAGTGAAATGTTAGGAAGTGACAGTGCTGGCCACAGTAAGGTCATTTCATGTTTCAGCCAAGTACAATACAGCTTCCCCTTAATTGCATTGCCAGTCCTTGCCACAGGAGGACCCAGACATTTGCAAGTGGGGAACTGAATCTGTCTTTGTGATAATTAAACCATGGACCTCTGTAAAGACTGCCAAATCTGCCATATGGTAGTTTTATGACCTAGACTGCTGTTATCTCTTGAGAGAGCTAACATCCTAATCTCATTTTAGTTATCTGTGATCAGAACCCACATTTCTAGAGGGCAAAATGCTGGAGTGCTGCTTGTCACAGAGCATCCTAAAGCAAGGAAATCTTTTTCAGTGGTTCACACTAATAAAATGAGGACAGAACCCGTTATTGACATTAAACCAGAAATCAAAATCTAAACCCAAGTAACGCATGGGTTACCTGCACACAGATTGGAACATCTGACTGTGAAAAACTCCTGGGACTCAGCTTTGGATAGATAAGCACCCTGATGAGTAATTAAAACATTCGTGGCAGGAAGGCTGTGAAAAGACCATTGAGTTTTTCCAGTGCAAACACAGTATTTTAAAACACAAGCACAAGGGGGTAGTGCCGTTGGAAGTCTGATATAATTTATCACAACCACATTGCTGAGCTGTCTAAAAGCTGGGCAAATATTTTACAGGAAGAGAAAGTCAGACTGTCAGATGACCAGTACAAAGAATGAGTGGATTGGAACTGGTGCTGCACAAAGCCTTAAGAAGGGCCAGGAAGTATAACAGCCAGGCATATACTTCCATCATTTCAACAAACTAACACTAATGTGTTTTCAAGTCTGAAATATATGCATCTGAGCACTTGCACTGGGGCTCAGAAACATGTTGCCCTTTAGAACTAAAACGCAAATGCTCACCAGCTGTGGTCACCTCTTTACATATCTTTTGAGGCTGGATCATTTCATAACCAACAAGAGAATGCATCTGTTCCTTTCAGCAAGGTTATGCCTTCAAAAGTGCATCGAAAGCACAAGAAGCAGGCGGCATATTTTTCATCTCACTGGTAGCAAGATAACACAGAGACCGTGTTCTTCGATGGCTGTGAGAGCCCTAGACACAGGTACCCTTAGTGCCCGAGTGGGCTATTTGAAGATTACACCAGCTGGATGTTTCAGAATGGGACACTGATGTGCCCAGAAAGACTTCATGGCTGTACTCAGGTCTAGCCCAGGTTCTCTAGACCAGTGACCTTCATCATGTTTATCTGCTAGACAGACTCTTTTATCGAGAAATTACGTAGGTCTGTTTTTACAGAAATATTCTGGTTATACGATCTAGATAATGTAGCCTGCTATAAATCACCCTGCATGTCCCTTGATATTTTGAAAACTGATGAGACTGCCGATTCTTGCTTCTTACTTTGTATGCAAATGATAAATTATAGATGGGAAATAGGAAAAAGAAGGTTTTACTCATTTGCTGGATTGAAACAGACTGGATTAGTGAGAGAGCAGTAGTACCCTTGGACTATTTATTGTGACATTGCTTAGAAAAATTCAAACCCCAAAGCCTTCAAATCACTGGGGACATTGTTAGCCTTCTGCAGGAATTATTAAAATGTACAGAAATGTATGAGCATCACTTTATAATAATTAATCAGGGGCTGTTGATTAATAAAGCTCATTTTTTAGTCCCGATGATTCAGGGTATTATCCAAAGGACAGTGTCCTTGTCATATTGATTAAGAAACCAGACTTTGCTGTGGAAGAAAGTGTAAGAGCAGTCGCTCTTCTTCCTTCCCCCCTTCCCCCATATTAAATAAATATTGAATGAGAATATTAACTCGTTAACCTTGACAACAATTTGTAATTTTCATAAGGAGGAAAACTCGCATATTCAGCAAATAAATTGCTGCAGGGATTTCAGGGAAACAAATTGGAGAGAATGAAGAATGCTACCATATGAATTCTGTCGTTTTTATGGGCTGCGATGATAAATTTGTTTGGTTATGTCCCTCAATTAAGGCCACAAATACTGTAAAGCGTCAGAAGCGAGTTAACTGGTAGAGCTGGCACAGAGAGTCCTGGGTGACAGTCTAAGGTCATTCAGGAAGTTAAGTTTTGTTTCTTCTTTTAGATCTCGCTCAGATCTGGAGCAAACATTTTAACAGAGTTACAGTGCATCTTCTGAGCAGCGTATTAATCCCCTTAAAGCCTTTGTTAAAAGATAACTCCCCTTATTAGGTATCGCATGAGAAAATCTTCATGTGGAATTAACAGCACCAGTCACAGGTTTTGCAGGGTTACCTAATTGTTTTGAACTCGGTTTAAGCAGGAATGCAGGTAACATAAATAATTAGCCAGCTGTTTACCTCTGCAGCTGGCGAGCGCTATCTTTTAGCCGCCTATAAAAACGTTCTGCTTTGAAACTCAAGCCGGATCGCTGCTGTAATGGTTACAGGAAAAATGGACGCTCCCTGCTCCTTCGTGTATTTCCAGCTGTAAAAACCTTATTTGTTCAGATCGTTGACTAAGGTGGCAAGCCAGAAAAACACGCTTAAGCACATGCCTAGCTTTAAGCTTGTTTTGCTTCAACGTGCACTTAAAATTAAGCATATGCTTAACTGCTCCGTTGGATTACAGCCCAAATTATCTATTAATCCAATTGCATGCTTTCCTCTGATCACCGCCGCCTTGAAATCCTTACTGTACAATAGATTTAATATAAATGCATTATGTTTGTCAGGCATGCCGCTAGATTTGCATGCTGTCCTCGTCTGCTCGGGCACATTATCAGCCATAGGAGAATATTAGAGATTTAGAGACTTTTTGAAAGATATGAATGAGCTGGATCTTGTTTGGGAAAGTAAAAGGAAAAATTAAATAAAAGTATTTAATACTTTAAAGGACCAGAAAGGCAACGCGAGGCAAATGAGATAATGCACGTGGAAACCAGCAGCCTTGGAACTGAAAGACAAGTCAACACACTTGGTACTTAATATTCCACTAGTTACTTTTACAGCAACAATAGCTGATGTCTGATTATATTCTGACTTGACTGCACTCATCCTAAAAGGACTCCAGGACAGAGAAAGGTTTCTTTCCTGTCTTACATGTAGGAAACTCTGACACTGAGAAACTGTCTGCCGGGCTGTTAAAGGTCTTCATGTGCAACTTGGTCTAGGCCATCCTGCTGTGGCAGGGGGATCGGACTAGATGACCTTTCCAGGTCCCTTCCAATCCCTGATGGTTTGTGAATTCCCATTCATTTCAACACATCAATGCAGACGAGGTGACCAGGTATCTCAGTGGAACGTTGAGGTGCCAGGGTATTTGCTGTCTTTTCTGTCTGAACCTTTTGATGATTGTTTTTCCCTCTGTGCCCACATAAAAATTAATGATATTAAAAGTCATTTAAAAAGTTGCCCAAAAAAATATCCTCACAAATACAACCTGAAGTAATTTGTCCCTGGGAAGGAATGAGCATGACTGTGTTACCTCTTCTTTGCACCTGGCCCACCCTGATCCTTCCAAGTGAACTCCTCTCCTGGCCATCTTGCAGCACTCACACAGAATCACACAACATTAGGGATTGGAAGGGTCCTCAAAAGATCTTCTAGTCCAAAATCCCCACCAGAGCAGAATCACCTAGATTAAGTTGCACAGAAACATGTCCAGGCAGACGTTAAACATCTCTAGAGAAGGAGACTCCACAAGCCCCCTGGGCAGCCCGTTCCTGCTCTTTGTCACCCTCAAGGTGAAGAAGTTCCTTCTCACAGTAACAGTCTGACCACTCACAGCAACCAGAGCAAGTTTTCAGCCCCACACAGCTACACATGCTGTGCTGCTTTGGCTCAAGTGTTAAAAATGCATTCACGCACGATGCACTGTGGAGGATAATGATAATAATGATTTTTGCTAAGCTCTTTTTTGTTCTCAAAGTGATAAAAGCAAAAATAAATAAATAAAGATAAGGAAATCCCTGCATTTCTATTACTGGTGGCACTGGAATATAATCAGGCAGTACCTGCAGGATAAATCAAAAGATTAAATTAAGTTGGGATTTGAATCCCCACTAAACAACGAATCAAACAGAGATTACGCTTTTCTGGACTCCAGTCTCAGAATAGCTTTCAAGGGCCTCCCTTACAAACATAACATCATTATTTGCTCTGACCACTGGTACGTTAAGGAAAATACAGGAGAGGGAGTGGAAGGGGGACCGGCAGGCGAGCGGCAATATGGAGAGCAGTATGGGGCATGCTAATTTTTATTCATTGCCTGGCCTCCTGCCTGCTTCTCCTGAGCCTGTTCAAGTCCTAGCCTTGGGTTCTGACTCTTGACCGATATCTGTCAGCATGCTCCGTACCCTGCCGTCTGCTGCGACTTTTGTTCAGCCTTATGTTTTCCCTTGCTTTTTGCAGGAGGCTGATACCTGTCCCTCCACCCACGCTGCCATCTCATGAACCTGTTCATGCCTTCTCCACAAAGGCACCACTGCCAAAATCCTCTGCCCTTGGAGAGAGGCCACTCCAATGCAAGCAAGATCAGCCTTACTCACAGAATAACACCACATTTAGAGGTATGAGAACCGCTGCTCAGGCGCCTACCAAGGGCTGTGCAATCCTGAATTCCTCCCCTGTCAGCAGCTGAAGAGAGGTGAAAGCAACACCCAAACTTAGGGAATAATTTATGCCTCCCTGCCCACAAGATGTCACCCTGAATTTTAACAGAGGTAGATTTTCCCTTAAATATTAACTTCTCTCCCATTCTTCCCATATTCTGCTCATTAGAACCAACTCCACTAGCTCTTAAGCCATGACTATTTACTCACAACCACAGAAACCCAGTTCGAATCTTTCTAGCCCTGACCTCGGTCGCACACTTTCCGTACTGCCCACCCCTGAATTCTAGGCTGTCTTCCTCTGTCAGAGGTTTTCAGATCGCTCTGCAGAGCCCAATCCAGCGTGAGCAAAGACTGTTTCAGTTAGGTTCATCTCTCAAGCCTGAGTGTGCGGGAGGCTCTTTCATGCAGAGTTTTCACGTGTGTTATCTGATACCAGCAGCCTCAGATTTCAAGTATTTCATCACTTTTGGACAATAAAAAAAAAACCCAGCGTGAAAAGAAGGAACAAAAAAGCATCTCTAAACCTTCTTGGAAGTGGAAGCGACAACAGCCTTCTGAGAGCGCACGTGCCAAATCTTTAGCCTTGGAAAATGACGTATTTGAATTTCTAAGGTTTAGATCGCACTGTTATTTTATAAACTGATTCAGCTTGTTTAGACCCCAGAGCTGCAATTCCATCTTGAGAATACGCCGATGTGTACACAAAGCTTTGCTGCTCTTTTCATCGAGAAAGAAAACTGTTTCTGCCAGGGTTTTTTTTTGCTGCACCCGCTTTACATATTCCTGTGGCTCGCTCTCTCTTTGCGGAGAGCACGGACCCAGTTGTGGGAAGGGAGCGTGTCAATGACCCATTAGAAAGCTGACATGACATTTATGTGCACATTCACCAGGGCTGCTCTCACAAGAGCAATAATTACACGCACAAATGAGGTTTGAAATTGCCCTTTTATGAAAATTCAAACCTTGATATTTAAGTATTTAATAAGAGCCTAGCTTGCATCTGATTTGCAAATCAGATGTTTGCGGTGCAGGCTGGGTTTGTCAGACAGGACACGGGGGATGTGCTGTTTCTGGGGCTTACAGAGCACTCAGATATGAATTTGGCTTTTTTGGATCAAAATATTTGTTTTGTTTCTGTGTGAGTGTTAGCAAGCTGCTGCCTGAGAACTGACAACTGGACACACAGAACAGTCACCAGAGCACACGTGTAAACTTGAGCTCCCTAAACACCCTACAGACAGGGCGACAGGTATCAGAGGGCAATTATAAACAGCTTTGCACAATACCACTGCACTACAACAGCATTACAGACCTCTATCAAAGCCCTCTTAGCCTACTGCTCCACACACAGGACAGAGTTTTACCCCTTCTGTGGGACAGACCAAACCCATGTACCATACACAGCCTTTTCTCGTTAAAGCACATTCTTGTATGATTAACTCAAAATGTTTGGGGGTGCTTTCAGGGGATGTTTCTTCTGGATTTTATGGGAACAAAGTTGAACAGTGACTAGATTGAAAGATTTACTACAGATGTAAGGTGGACAGTTGGAGCTGATGATCATAGAATTATAATGGCTGGAAAGGACCTCCAGGATCAACAAATCTAGTCCTCAGCCCAACATCTCCCTAACACCCAGACCATGGCCTCAAGTGTTCTAGCTACTTGTTTCTTAAACACTTCCAGGAATGGTGACCCAACCACCTCCCTGTGCAGCCTGTTCCAGTGCCCCAGGTTAGAAAACCACTTCCCTGTGTTGGTTTTGAGACTCATATCATTTAATTAGCTGCCCCTAGTTTTTATTAGGAAAGATCTTGAAGGTCTTTTCAAACCTTGATGATTCTAAGATTATTTTCCTACTTGCTGCTGTTTCTCCAATTCAGGACGTTTGCTGCTTCAGTGATTCTGACATAAGAGTCAAGAGTCAAATTTGAGAAAAGAAGGTAAGGAAATGTCTCTTCTTTATCTGTATACTACAGCAACACTGCTCAGCAGTTCCGTGCCAGCTTGCAACTGAAGGTCTCCCAACACTAAGCTGCAGACTACTGTACATCAGGCGGTTAGTCACCGTACCTACTGCACCAGTGGGAAAACAGAAGCACAGAGTGTTCGACTGATTTACCCAGAGCCCACATGTCAAGATTGTGCCAGAGCTTGGAAGTAGCACTGAGATCACCTGGCTCTCAGTCTTGAGTTTTAATAGTAGGACCATCTGTGCTCTTAGACACAATACAAATACTTAATTCTGCTGATGAGTTTTAATGAGTTGTACATGCACACAAATGCATGTCCAGACCAACGGACTATTGTCATAGCCATCACATCACCATGCCCTGCAAGGGGCCACAAGTCTAGTAGAAAACTACTTAGCACTGATGAAAGAAGCCAGTACTCCACCTCTAAGAACAAGAAGCTTAAATTTAAAAAAAAAGATTAAAAAAACAAAATTTAAAAAAAAGATTAAAAAAGCCCTCTCTCTCCCATGTCCAACCAGCCTGCCCTTCCTTATTGTTCTGAGTGCATCTGAAGAAGGGACTGGGGTGTTCAACCAAGCTTCCCAAAATGGAGGATAGCTATGGAGCAGCTGTACTGAAGACTATACCTACAGAAGACTAAGGCATCAAAGTGGAAGCATTTTTCTCTCAATATTTGTCACAAAAAAAACCCATTGAAATTTCTGCTATTTCTAATCTGAGTAGATTTTGCTCATGCCAGTAGCTCATGCTATGAAAGCTCATCACCTGCCTTAAGAGTACTTCAGACTCCAAGTTAAAATAAAGGCTGATAAACACCATAAAGAGAAAATCTAAACCAAAACTAGATTTTTAATAGAGGAAAAAAGTTTATTGCTGTCACATCTTCACTGAATTGTAGCAGTATCGTAGAACCTAAGACACGTTACACAGAAATGCATCCAGATGGGTAGTAGAAGTCTCCAGAGAAGTAGACTCCACAACAGCCAGTAAAAGACTAGTCATTGCTATTAGTACGTTACAGTATTTAAGTAATCCTGAATGTTAGGCACTGGCCAAATCTAAGGAGGAAATGTCCCTTTGCAGGGTAAATATTTTCACAGAACCACAGAACAGTAGGGATTGGAAGGGACCTTGAAAGATCATCTAGTCCAATCCCCCTGACACAGTAGGATCTCCTAGACCAAGTCACACAGGAACATACCCAGGCGGGTTTTAAACATCTCCAGAGAAGGACAGTCCACAACCCCCCCGGGCAGCACTTTCCAGAGCTCTATCACCCTCACGGGGAAGAAGTTCCTTCTCCTATTTATATGGAGCCTCTTATGTTCCAGCTTACACCCACTGCCCCTTGTCCTATCACTAGATGACACTGAGCAGAGCCTGGCTGCATCCTCCTGACACCCACCCTTCGCGTATTTATCAACATTAATGAGGTCACCCCTCAGTCTCCTTTTTTCCAAGCTGAAGAGACCCAGCTCCCTCAGCCTTTCCTCACCAGGGAGGTGTTCCACTCTGTCTTGACTTGCTGACATATCCCATAGACAAGAACTGAAGCAATCCCAACTACGATCACCAACAAGCTCATGGAAGGGTGAATTTGCCTTCAGAGCACAACCCAGTGATTTAACCAGAGCACTTCCTCCTCAGAGCTGCCCAGAGCAGAGTTCCTAAGAAGGCGCCCGTATCACAGCCAGCAGTTCCAGAAGCAGCATTAATGCATCCTGTATGCCAGCGTGGAGCAGCAGTACTCTGCAGGGGACAGTTAGCTACCACAGTCCCCCTTGCTTTTGAACTCCTAGAGAGAAAAGGTCCCTAGCACAGGCTGCTCCACAGCTCTTCCAGCACAGCCTCAGACTGTTGCTAGGAGGTGCACCCATGGCATCTTATCTTTCATTCGAAACTGAGCCAAGTGACCCCTTTTGCCAATTGCATAGTTAGTTGACTTGCAAAGTTCCCCAGAAGGGGTGCTCACCAGACAAGGCATAAACCAGCGTGTGCTTCACTGGTGCAGACTTGTCCCGTGTTTCTATCCTGTGTTCTTATCAGAAGCAAGCTCTTTAATCTCAGCTGACTACATCAGGCACCATTCAACCTCAGCAAGGAAAATGAAACCACCAGGTGTGGTTGGACTCAAACCACTTTCAAGTCAACCGACCTGCTCTATAGCTCCCTCTTGTGCTGGGCTGAACCCAGCTGTGCTGCTGCAGAGCCCTGCTCCCACCCAGCTCCCACCACAGTGGCACAAGCACTGGTCAGAGTGCAGAGGGAGCTCAGGGCTAACGGACCTGTTTATCACAATGTGGGTGCCACTAGAGAACTTTGCACCATGGTGGTGGCCCTGCTCCGTACTCCAAAGCAAAGGTTAAAGTACAAGCATGAATCCCACATTTTTTACATGAGGAGAAAAATCTCTCTGTAGGTTAGTATCTTCTTATTGCCCACACAGAATAACAACAGAAGGGAAAACCCTCAGCAGTGAATATTCCAGTCTACTGTCTTATATAACTGGCCTACCTGTCACAGGAATTAAGGAAATGGACCATGATGTTTTCTGAAGAGGCAGAATTTATTTGTTTTGAAAAGGTATCACAAGCCCAGAATATGGAGAAAAGGGAAGCATCCATCCATGAGCAGCCTCTCACAGAGAAGGGGGGGAGGAAGAATTTCCTCACAGCAAGGGTGACAGAGCACTGGGGGTGGTGGCATCTCCCTCTCTGGAGACGTTTAAAACCCACTTGGGCATGTTCCTGTGCAACTGGATCTAGGTGATCCTGCTGTGGCGGGGGGATTGGACTGCATGATTGTTCAAGGTCCCTTCCAATCCCTAATGTTCCGTGACTCTGTGAAATTCTAGACCCCCAAACCATACTCTCAGTGCTGTATTGCCACAGAGGTGAGTTAAAGGAAATGCATGAACCCCAGTTTCCTAGCCCAGACAAATCACCTTCGATTATCGCACACAGGAGATAACATCTTAGACATCACTCCTTCCTGTGACGCCAAGCGCCTTCACGTGCAGCAGCTCAGTCTCTCGCAGGAGCACCATTTACTTTTTACAAACACAGGAAGGAAGTGTGCTTTGGAAATTAGGAAGCTCACACTCCCTGCGGTCATAAACAATCATCTTCTACAGAACAATAAAGAGATATTGGGATTATTCTCCATGATTAAGCCACCGATGGGTTGGCATCCTTGCAATGAGCATCATGCCAGGTTTTATCAGTAAACTGGGTCTACAAAAGTTCTCTAACTTGAAGTTGTACTGGCTCAGCAGTTTCTTCAAATGGCTTGATGAAAGCGTTTTCAGTGCGTCACGTGCACAGGTACGCACAGAAATAATTACCAGAATATTATAAAACACAGAGGGAGAGAAGTGCAGTAATTGCACTGATTATTAAGCAAAATATAGGAAAGTTTAATTATTAATTTTTGAAATCGCTGAAAGGAGAAAATAGCACACCTTCCATGTGCAGACACCAAAATTAGATTAGCTTGACAAGCCCATTCCAGAAGGAACAGGAATCCTTCAGTGCGTTTATTTAATAGACCTTGAACATGTTGTAAAGCAACTCTTTGTAACAGCATCCTAAAAACGTGAGTGAAAGGATTTGAAATCCCACATCCTGGTGCTGCTTTTAGATTAATACAAAACATTGACAGAATCTGAATAACGACAGCTTGCTATTCAGGGCAACCTTTAACGTGATCAAGAGGAACAGAGTAAGAGGGACTAGCTAGTGTTTCCTGTGAGGTGTGTACAAGGCTTCATGAGAAAAAGCATCACCACATCAAGAGGATGTTTTGACCTCATTAATGTTTATAAATATGTGAAGGGTGGGTGTCAGGAGGATGCAGCCAGGATCTTCTCAGTGTCATCTGGTGATAGGACAAGGGGCAAGGGGTGTGAGCTGGAACATAGGAGGTTCCACATCAATCTGAGAAGGAAATTCTTCCCCGTGAGGGTGATAGAGGTCTGGAACAGGCTGCCCAGGGTGGTTGTGGAACCTCTTTCACTAGAGACATTTAAAACTCTCCTGGATATGTTCCTGTGTGACTTAATCTAGGGGATCCCGCTGTGGCACTAGGATTGGACTGGATGATCTTTCAAGGTCCCTTCCAATCCCTACTGTTCTGTGATTCCATACAGCCCCCACCCCACCTTGTATAATCAGATCTTTTGCCATGCCGTGCGTGACCATCTGGGTGAACATTCTGCCCCTATGATAGCTCTCCATGGAGCAGGCAATCCAGGAACATCTGTACACCCAGATTAGTTATCTGGTTAAAAAAAGTATTCAAGTGCACTGACTTACATCTGTGCAGAACCCCCAGATCAAGGTCTGATCACAAATGCTTTGACATCAGTAGACATTGTCCCGAGACTGCTTGGCTGTGGTCAAGAATCCACTTGATTGTGCAAACACTGGCTTGGATCAAAGCACAATTACATCTGCTCCCAAGGATTCTTTAAAGACCTGAGTTTTTCAAGTGACAGATTAATCTATATTGACTCCATAAAGTTTCACTGTCATTTTCTTAAAGGTCACACTTCACTTTCACATCACTCATAAGCATAATCTCAGCAAAAGAGCAAAGCAGGTAAACAAGTTAAAAAAGGAGTCTTGTAACAAGGTCATTCCTCTCAAAGCTCACACATTGAGGACTGAGGTCTTGCAGAAGGGATGAATTTGGCAAACCACACCAAAGCAGCATTAGCCACACTGAAGTAGCTTTAGCCACCAAAATTCACAGAAAACACCATATAAAAACAAAACCCAAAAGACAAACATTTTGAAGGCTGTTGTGCTTTAAAATGCCATCCATGAAAACCTGGGTATAGCCGATAAACCCACTTTTATCCAACCAAATGAGGTCAATGGACCATTCATGACTAAACAAAGAAACCATTATACACGAGTATGAGCATCCATGACCCTGAGGTTCTAGGTGGTTCAACTCAAGGCTGACAATCTGTTTTCCAAGTAGTCCTTAAAAATGGATTCTAAACCAATCTATTAGCTCTTCTTTTCAAAGATTTCCAGACCCACAGGCAGAAGACACCACAGATAAAATTATCAGCAAGAGCCACTTTAGAGCTGCACCTGCTTTGATTGCATCTTGTCTGAAAGTGAACTCTCTTCCCCCAGACACTGCACTGCCTGCATCAGTGTCAGATTTCTAAAATGATATTGTCTGATGAGGAGCAACCCACAACATTTACATCGCTTCATGCAACTCTTCCTGTTGTTGAGCCAGTGACCCCTGGTGTGACAAATATGTATATTACTGACACACTGAGCTTCCCTTCTACCAATCTCCCCCTTAATAAATGCACCTGACTTAGTTTCAGACATCTACATTCTTTCCTGATAAATCCCACTCTAAAGACTGAGACTCTAAAGGCTGAGACAGAGAACTCATCATCCTTTCCTTCAATCACCAAAAGCACCATCCTGACCAGGGATAAAAGCAGTTAGCTTACCTGAAGCTGCTTGCACACACAGCACTACAGAAGGAGACATTAAAACACTAACAGTATCAAAGTCCTTACAGAAGTAGCTGGAGCTGGGTTATTGACTTCTACAGATCAGTTTTGTTCCATCATCTTTATTCTCTTGGATGCGACCTTTTGATTTTCAAGTGTTGATAACAAATGCCTGCCCTTCAAAAAACTCCTTTTCCACAGAAAACTCATCAGCTACAGATATCTCTGTATTTTAACTGGAAAGTAGTTTTATAGCATTTAATTCTTAAGGAAAAGATGTCACGGGATAGCTGAAACATGGAATGAAATCAGTTGTATTCTTATAGAGGGACTTGGAAAAAGGAACTCAGCTGAGGAAAACCAGGAAGCTGCGGTGATCCAGGACTGACCTGTACACGTCACAGACAAGGGTTTTATTAGCAGTGTGACAAATTAGAAATGAAACTGGGGTGTCTCTTTTTAAAAAGAGATGAGGAAAGATGCAAAGGGATTGAAACCTGGCTAATAAAGCAGAATCACAGGATGGCTTATGTTGGAAGGGACATCAGAAATCATCTAGCTGTAACCCCCTACCATAGGCAGGGACACCTCCAACCAAACCAGGTTGTCCAGAGCCCATCCAACCTGGCCTTGAACACTTCCAGGCAACCTGCTCCAGTGCCTCAACATCCTCATAGGGAGAAATTACTCCTAAGGTCTAGTCTAAATCTGCCCTCTTTTAGCTCAAAGCCATTTGCCCTTGTCCTATGACTACATGCCCATCAAAAAAAAAAGTCCCTGTTCCAAAGCCTCTCCACTCTTTCTGGGAAAAAGTTTTTCTTCAAATCCAATCTCAGAAGAGGAGACTGAGGGGTGACCTCATTAATTTCTATAAATATTTGAAGGGTGGGTGTCAGGAGGATGGAGCCAGGCTCTTCTCAATGTCATCTAGTGATAGGACAAGGAGCAAGGGGTGTCAGCCGGAACATGGGAGGTTCTACGTTGATATGAGAAGGAACTTCTTCCCAGTGAGGGTGATGGACCACTGGAACAGTCTGCCCAGGGAGATTGTAGAGTCTCCTTCACTGGAGATGTTGAAGACCTGCCTAGATGTGTTCCTGTGTGACTTGGTCTGGGTGATCCTGCTGTGGCAGGGGGATTGGACTGGATGATCTTTCGAGGTCCCTTCCAATCCCTAATGATTCTATGAGTCCAGCTTTGCTGTAGGGCCCCCCATAGGTACTGGAAGGCTGTTCTAGAGCAGGACCCTCTAGAGCCTTCTCTTCTCCAGGCTGAACAGTCCCAATTCCCTCAGCCTATCTTCACGGGATAGGTGCTCTCACCCTCTGATCACCCTCATGGTCCTCCTATGGACTCACTCCAACAGCTCCATATCCTTTTTGTTTTGAGGACTCCAGAACTGGATGCAGAACTGCATGTGTGGTCTCAAAAGATCAGAGTAGAGGGGCAGAATCCCCTCCCCTTTGACTTGCTGGTGACAGTTGTTTTGATTCAGCCCAGGATGCCACTGGCCTTCTGAAGAATTTGCAGAGGCTGTAAGAGTAGAGCCTAAAAGGATAGGACTTATTTTGTTGGCTTTTTTCTCCCTCTATTCATTAGACTGACTTTTTTTCCAGATTGAGCAAATATTGTGTTATATATCTGTCTCATTGTCTTCTGTCACCTGAGTAGCACCTCTTTTACTGCTGCCAAAATGGCTACTCCAGTGCTAGGTCAGACCAATTATTTCTTAAATGGTTTGTATTCACCTGCACTTCAAACGTGTGGCTTTGAGACACAAAATAACAGCACCTCATTCTCAGTCTGCTCCAAAGATCCATTATGCGAGCAGCACATCAGTCTGCTCAATTAAAGAGCCAACGACTGCAAAGTGACTGTATATCATTTGTATTACCTTTCTGGAGCCGACACTTTATTCACAAATATCTGACTCCAAGAGGTCCTTTTTTGCTTAGCTATGTGCTTTATCCTCGATGCATTTATGTTTTTAAAAAAATCAGCAATCTGCTTTAAGCAAAGATTTCTGTGGCCTGCGTACATCTGTAGTTATTTCTTTGCCACGTGAGCCTTTTGCAGCCTACATCAAACTGATTTGTTAGAGGCTTTCCCAGTCCCGCGAAATAGGCAGTCCGCAGACACACTTTCAAAATATTAAAAGATCCAATACTACTGCTTTGACAAGAAATTTACATCTTAGTTTTGAGCTGTGTGCACATTTAATAAGTTGAACGAGTTAAGCCTGACAAACAGTGAACACAGCCAGCATCCAGCTAAGTCTTCAAGCATCTTCAAAATTCCATTGTGTTTGCACAAAAAAGATTATTTCTGAAATATTTGATATCTCACATTCATTTTCTTTGCTAAGAATGAATTTGGGGGATTGGACTAGATGATCTTTCGAGGTCCCTTCCAATCCCTAATGATTCTGTGAATGAATTGCATAAGCAGCAGGTGTCTGACCACTATTAAGTCTGACCACTATCATAACCCAAGGGTTCAAGGAGAGAGACAGTTGCTCATTCCAATCTATACATGAAATCCATCCTGACTATGTTCAGGATCTACCAATCCATCTTTCCAACCTGCCCACTCCTCCTGATGTTCTCCCACATCTGCTGCAGAAGCTGTCAGCTGAATTTCTCTCACCCAGTGCTGGATAGACCTTCACATAACAGCAGCCCTCCAGCACCCAGAGGCTGCAGGAAAGATGGACCCAGACCCTTAGCTGAGGTGAACGATGTGAGAACGAAAACCAGATTGAACCAGAGTATTTTCTGTAAAGGTACAAGAAAAGGTTTTTTCCCCCCTCTCTGTGGATAATTAAGTACTGAAATAGGCTGTCCAGAGAGGTCATGGCATCTTCATCCCTGGAGTTATTCAAGACCTGTCTGAAAGGAGCCTTGAGTGCCCTGGTTTGAACCCAGTGTTTCTCCTGCTTTGAGCAGGGATTGGATGAGAGACCTCCCAAGGTCCCCTCCAACATCAAGTGATTCTGCAATAATAAGAAGCAATCACGAAATAAACCCAGCTATTCAAGCATCATAGGTCTTTCTCACAGAAGCTTATTATGACTGCCAGAAAACTTCAGGCAGCTCCTTGCTGAGCTCATTTAAAATAACAAGACAGAGCTCTGAAATATGAGGTCTTACTCTCCACTCTTCCCGACTTCCATAGTAACTTGCTCGTGTGACAAGTTTGTATTGAATGCTACAACAACAGAATTCTCTATTTAGATTAGCAGCAGAGCCACACATCCATTTGCCACTCACAAGTCCTAACAGCTCCAATTCATTTTCTCCCTTTACACTGCTGCATAAGCCACATGCACCTGTGGAAGAGCAGGATCAAGCCTCTGGATGCCGTAGGATAGGTTACACCTTTGGCCCTGCAGCAGACTTGTGATGCAGGTGTTCCACATCCTAAAAGGCAGCCCAGGTTGACTTCTTTCCAAAATCCCATGAGGAGGTAAGCTCAGTGGAACAAAGTGTAAATTCTGCCCAGTGCAAAGAAAAATTACTTTGAATTAACTGGAGAGATGTTATGAATAATCCACATTAAATTCTTAATTTTGGGTTACGATAGAAGACTTAATAGTGGTCAGATACCCACTGCTTATGCAATTAATTCTTAGCAAAGAAAATGAATGTGAGATATAAAATATTTTAGAAATAATCTTTTCATGCAAAAACAATGGAAATTTGAAGACGGATTAAGACTTAGTGTCACAACAGATTATAGTGTGAACAGAATATGTCCTTACAGAAATCTATTTAACTAGTGATATCCTAGAGGGAACAAACTATAGGGCTTTCTGACATGAAAAATATGAATTTGCTCTTTGTGTTTACTGGAGCTCACAACTGGCAGGAAATGAGGCATGAAATGTATTGTCAAACATACAGTGTTCAAGTATAATGCATTGCTTTAAGTTGAGCGTTGCTTTTAGGGATGCTAGCACTCAGACCCCCATGAATACACTTATCTTTTAAAGAATGGTCAACACCCCAAAAACTGTATGTGCACATACACAATGGCAGTGCTACCAAGAAGTTCCAGGTTGCAGGGTTTAACATCTCTGGCTCTGTGAAGAATGCACTCCCCATTTGTTATCTCTTCCTTATAAGAGCTAATAATGACAAAGTCATTAGTATTATACATAGACTAACACCAAACACGGTTTAATAAAGGACGTGAAGCATGCATGTCCTCTGTATCTCTGTTCGTGGAGGCTTCTGACCCATCTTGCACCAAAATTCAAGCAAGCAGAAAGGCAACCCACTGCTGGTTCCATGAGCCAAACCTGACTCTTGTCCTCCTCTGCTGCGAGATCAGTACTGAGAGGAAGAACTAGGACAGAGAGACTCCCACCAGCCAGCTAAGAGAAAATTCCAGCTCAAAGTTACCCTTAAGTGATAATGAAAGTATATATCTCAGAGAAAGATAATTGAATCGTAACTCAAGACCTACACACTGTTGAAGAGAAGCAAAAACATCATGCTTCTGTAAAGTATCTTTTCAAGGTGTTGTTTCCCTCCCATGGCCAGAGACTCAGCACAAAAAAAAATCCACTGCAATCTAATTCTTCTATATTAAGGCAGTTAAACAGTAGAAAGACAATCAAATCAGTTTAGGGTCATCTATAACCCAACCCGACTAATACTTTAAGAATATCGTGAGCAAGGGAGCTCAGGTGACATTAGCATCAAGTAAAATGGGTTTTACACTTCAGACAAAATTGAGTATGCAAAAGAGCATTTTATACTGATCACTCTCTTCTGAACCATAGATAATGCGGTTCATTTGAGAGGCTGTTACCAAATCCTCTCTCAAAATATCCTTCTTTTTTTTTCTTTAAAGTTTGTCACAAAAATCCTGGAAGGAAATAGAAACCCAAGAAGCAGGGCTATTTCAACATAAAACAACTTTTTGCTTTGATCATAGAAGAAATCACCTGTATGGCAATGATTTCATTAAACCATAAATGAAAAAGACCGCGGGTGCCTTGCTGCGTAGGGGTGGGGATTTACAGAATAAAAGACCGCTTCGCTAGGCTGCTTGGGAGAGATTTGTTTTCCTTAAATACGTCTCTATTTTTTGTTCCTTAAGACAGTCAACTGGTCCTTACATGCAGAAGGCAGTAAGAACAGGCTGATTTCTGGCCTTTTTGAGTATTGCAGTGAAGTAGACTGTTAAATGTGTCACGCTGGCTTTTCAGCATTGGGAAGGAAAGCAAGGCTAACAATGGTTGAGCCATTTATACTGCTCGGCCCTTAACGGCAGCGAGACTGCCTTGCTCCTGCTGCATGGCCACTCGAACTGGCAGAATTATGGCAGGGATGGATATAGCCCATTTTCTTTAAGTCACTGTCATTCATTTCTACCAAAAAGAGGCAAGAGAAATTAATGATTCTCTCTCATCCTTCATACTTTGATTCTTTAAGTTATTGAACACTTTCTATTCTTGTACGATTGAAAATGAACTGATAGAGGCAGGCACTTATCAGAGGCAAATCCCAGAACAGACAGGAGGATGTATTCTCAGCCCAGTGCTAGATCACTTCACCAAAATTAGCAGCAGCTTTTTCCTATCCAAGTATTTCTATACCATGTGGGAATCTTGTTTCAGTGAGGGACTAGCTCCAGAAACACAGGTACTTGGCACAGGGTCAGCACATGGGTCTCACCTCTGCAGCTGGCAGTGCCTTACTCAGGTATCCTGGAAAACTGCACCCATAGTCTGGGACTGCAGTTGGTTATCTTCAGGAAAGATTTATACACATTATATTAATTAGCTTGGAAAAAAGGAGACTGAGGGGTGACCTCAATGTGAAGGGCGGGTGTCAGGAGGATGGAGCCAGGCTCTTCTCATTGTCATCTAATGGTAGGACAAGGGGCAATGTGTGTAAGCTGGAACATAGGAGGTTCCACATAAATACGAGAAGGAACTTTTTCACAGTGAGGGTGACAGAACTGGAAGGGGCTGCCCAGAGGGGTTGTGGAGTCTCCTTCTCTTGAGATGTTTAAAAACTGCCTGGACATGTTCCTGTGTGACTTGATCTAGGGTATCCTGCTGTTGCAGGGGGATTGGACTAGATGATCTTTTGAGGTTCCTTCCAATCCCTTATGTTCTGTCATTCTGTGATTCCATTATATATAAAAAACACAGATTATGTGAATGTGAATTGATATTTAGAGGTCTTGTATTTGGAAATCATTAATAAGATCATGAATATGACCTTCAGAGAAAGTTTTCTATGTTGAGGAGCTGCAGACGAGGTTTAACAAAATTTAAATCATACTATTGTAACGTGTAACATTAAAGTTTTTAAAAAACCTCTGAATATTGAGGCTTATATCCTTATGCTTGAAATCCTAGAGGAAGACAACTGAAAAATCAAGTGCATCACTCGCTCTGTAATTCATCTCTTAGGTAAATAAATGAAGGGGAAGTCAGTGCACACACTGCGCAGTACATTAGCTTGGCAGTGCCTTTCCAACATCCAACCTTTTAGCCACGTGTGCAACGAGTGCTTCTGACAGTTTTATTAGTTGAATAGCTGTCCATTTATGAGCCCCATCACATTAAGAACAGAGTTTCTGTATTCCTGCCAATGTGCTGGACATGGAAACTTGTCTTGTGTTTTTCTCCTCTTAGAAAAAACGTCAGGCAAAAGAGACGGGTCCAAACAGTTATTATCCATCTTGGCAAAGATGCACCTATTGTTTATAAATTCCTCAAGTTAGCATTGTTTGGGGATGGTTTATGTTACCTTAAACAGGCAAGTGACTTCCAATGTGTCAAGGAAACCTAATAAAATACAAGTACTAACCCTTTGCCTGTTCCCTCCCACTTTTGCTTTGAGCACAGATTAAATTATGTTTTGCTCTGTTAAGTGCAAGCTGCAACTAAAACAATCAAGGACTTAGTGTAGAACCTGCCAGAAATGTTGTGTGTTTTAATTCGTATGAGCCTGCATCACTTTACCCACACCACGAGAAGCAGTGCGCAGGGCTTGTTGGTGATGGCCCCAAAACAACAAAGTACAAACTCACACGTAGCTGCAGGCAAGCAAACTGCGTCACCGTGTCAGCTTTAAACTGTGCATCTTCCCCTCAGGCAACATTCAGAGCAGAAACTGGCTTAAGATGCACCTTTGCAAGCAAGAGTCATTTGCGTGACCCAGGGAGAGAAGGGCATTTCTCTGCTGGTGACCATCTGTTCACAATTTGTTGTCAATCATCTACTGATACTTCAGCCTAGGGACTCTTACCTCGAACTGAACTGGAGGACTACCACAGCAGCATCATGCAGAGATAACCAAAGGGCTCAACAGCTGAGAGCCAGACAAACTAATATTTGGGGTTTAACCTATCTTGGAAGCAGAGAACAAGCTAGATGACCTCCTGAGATGCACCACAAATGTTCTCTCCACCTCCCAGCAAAAAGATGCAGTTGTTTATATTTTCCATACACTGTTTTCCACGACTAATACTGGACAAGCCGGTGTCTTTACAAGATAAGAACTCCCCATTTTGATGCAAATTCACTTTTGTTGTTTTACCTTTAAGAAAAGCAAATAACTTTTCACCTTGAAGCCTTGGCAGATCTGTCAATCCTTGTCCCTTGCCTACAATGCCTTTGTGCAAGGAAACAAGAAGCAGGAAGCTTAGCATTTCTGCTTAATGGTGGACACGTTCCAAAGCAGGAAGGGAATGACAAGTGCAAACACATTGGGTAAAACATTTCATGCACCTACTCTCCACCTGAAAAGGCATTAGACGATCTGGCCTCCACAAACATTCAGTGGCTGTTCCAGAGCTTCCTCTCCGTTACGGCATTTGAAGCGAGTCAAATTTTAGTGCAGATTTACTTGTGCCAACGCTTTTACTTTTTTACATTTTCACCTCCCATATGTTCACTGGCTGGTATGAGAAAGCAGTGAGATTCTCGCCCAGCCTTGGTCTTGCAGAGTTGTTCTTGTACAATAGATTGTTCCCCAAATCATCGTGGTAGCTGGCCTGCTCTTCATGCGCTCGTGTTTCAGTTCTGAGCTAACAAGTGTTCTAGGACATCTCTGAGGAAGTGACACTGGAAGTCCTCCCCACCGTTTGCCTTAGGTGAACTCAGCTGTGTTTTCTCCAGATTTACTTTCAGCTCCATGTCTCCACTCTCTCTTTAGTGATGTGGTCTAATGTCAGACTAAGCAAGTGGATGGGAGCCTGGAACAGTTTCACCTCTTTTGTAAAGAGGGGTCTCCGCTTGCTAGCCCCTACACATAACCTGGCAGCCCCAAAATGATTAGAGAGACATGCTTGCTGCTAGGCTTTTGCTGTTCCAGCACACTAGTATGAGACATGCAGTTCCTCCTGCTTTGAACACACGAACCCCTCCAAATTCTGTTTTCACCTTGGATACCGTAATTTCAAATTCCAGACACCTGCCTCACTTATCCACGCTGTCTTTGGTCCCATCACCTTTGACAAAAACAGAAGCACACTCATCTAATTTTGATGCCATACTCAGATTATGTCTAATCTAGCGAGAAACATTTCTGAATACTAATACCAAGAAGCAATATTGAACAAAACAGCTTAACGCAGCTTTCTTTGCAGCTGAATATTTCTCGCCTGTAAAAACGTCAGCCTGTTCTTTACTTTGATATCTCCTTTCATTATTTGATGGCAGACCAGGCCAATGTACAGCAATATACTATTGGCACCGGAGACCTGCTCTGTGGCGAGGGCTAGACGTGGGCATCACTCCTAGTACTCGTGCTCAAATTATAAAAAAGAATTAAAGCCACCTCTCCCCTTTCAATGTGCTCGTGTTATTTCGACTGGCAAAGCCCATACAGAAATTAATAATAGCTTTCCCACCCGCAAATAAAAGTGTGCTACTTAGGGTTTTTGGCAGTGAACTGGCATTTTGTCATTTAATCATTTCACATCATTACACTGCAATATGCAATGTAATGATATGACACTCTTAAATGACACACGCTGGGTACCTCCCATACTGGAAGAAATAATGTAATAGGAAGGAAATTATACACTTAAGATTGCAAGAGTTTCAATTCCACAAATTGGGATTAAAGTACAGAACTGCTGCAAGGAGAACCTCACCTACACACGGCCAAGCTAACCCTCAAGGATACACTGACTTCACACCCAGAAATATCAGCTCCACAGCTCAGTTCTGATAGTGGTCAAGGTTCTCCAAGTCACATTGGAATGCTCGTTACTTGAGGTGCTGAGGGAGATAATACCCAAGCACTTCCCAGAGTCAGACCACAGACGAAGGAAAGCCAAAACCTCCTTATCTCTCTGGCCCACTTGATTTTGAGGATATATTAACCTTTAAGCATTTTGGAGAAATGCCTCTAGAGACAACCTGCCAAAGCCTGATTTGATTGTCTGGTATGGTGGCAAATAGGGTAAAAACAGGTAGAAGTCGAACAAAGCCACAAGCTACCCACAGATTACAAGCATTAGAGCATTTTCAAAGCAAGCCCTAAATGTCTGAGCTCTCCAGGGACCTCTAAGATCCTCAGAGTTGTTCTTTCCCACCATTTGTCTTTACTATCAATTCACCTGACACAAGAGGCCAGTAACTAGGCTGTAAGTAACAGTCCGAAATAAATGTCATTAATGTGCTGGTAATCTCCCTCCTGCTGCACAACCACTTGACATCAAACTACTTCCTACATTTCCTTGAATCCACCAGAAATCTCCAACTAGATGAAGTTGCCACTGTGATACACTCCAGAATAACCAAAAGCAAACCTCAAGCCACTAGAGAAAACCCACAAATAAAGCCCTCTAAACGCACCACTTTGTGAGGGAACATTTCAGCCCAAGCTGACACTGCAAACTCCAGCGCATGGTTGTGACCGTTGGTGCCCGAGCACAGCAAAGAGATCTCCAGAGGCACAATCAGACCCCTGTAAACACCAGAGGAGCCCGCAGAGCTGGAAGACCAGAGCCACAAGACCCTGCTGGAGACTTGGCTACTAAGCTGTCTGTGAGACTATTGCAATTAATTTTTCTCCAAGAAATCCTGAAAGGACTGTTTCAGACCCAGCTGATGCAGGCTCAGGTACAAATGCCTTTTGCCGCCCTCCTCAGTCGCCCAAGCTGTTCACAGCCTCGCCACCATGCCTGTCAGGAGATGTTAGAACAACCGAGAAAGAGACAATAAAATTCTGAAGTGAAGAGCTCTTTAAATATTAGCTCAGCTGGTATTATCATACATTTTTCCAAGTTCAAACATGATAAAGTGATTTGAGAGTTTGCCAACTCCATATTCAGGGGAAACATGCAGAGAGAGGAGAAATGCTGATATCTTTGATGTAAGTCCTTTTGCTTTTCTTTCTTTTTGTTTGCTTTTAACAACAATCTTCTAGAAACTAATTTCAGAAGCCATCAAAAAATATACTGGAAATTGCACAGCAGCTTTAGGAGCACAGAGTTGCAGGTGGCAAGATATTGATTTACCAAAAGCAGCTTTCCATGAATGGACGAGTTATCTCAAAGAAATGGTTATTTTCTTCTCCATTTTATTCACAGGAAAAGACCTATTGAATTTCTGCTATTTAATCATTTATTATTCAGTGGCTGAGAGAGCTGGCTTCTGCGTTCTTCCCCACGTCAGTAAGAAGAAACAATCCCTAAAAACAAATTCCAAAAGTGACAATGAACTTCTGGTTCCCACTATTTAATAAGCAGCCCTAAACATCTCTCTCTCCAGGACTTGCTGTCACAGCTACGCACTGCAAAAGCACTTTAAAAATAGAAGGATGTTGTAAGTAGGGCTCTGTCTTGTGAGGCGTCCTGACGTTGATGTGCACTTCCCAAATCCAGGTTGAGGTTTAGGGGGTCTAAAACAGTTTCAGAGTTCTTCCAGAAGTGAAACCAGAGGGCCGTGACAAAAGCGTGCCACAACCCAGGCAGCCCTTCCCACACTATGGCACAGCCTCTGTTTGCTTCAGAGGCTCTTTGGCTCAGCTCGTTCCACTGTACGTGGAGAGAGAGCAAATCATGAGAGTTTTATCACCACGCGTATGAGTGTCCAGTAAAGCTTGGTGGCCCACTGAAAATAGTCCTGCTGCTACACAAGTGTTCATTAAAACATAATAATATACCGATATAAGTTTACTTAATCTGCCTTTGGATTGCCACGGAGAGAAAGCAACTCATTACTCTTGGCAAGAGCAAGAATGGTGAGTGGGAGCCAAAGCAGTCCTGGATGCTTGCTTGTTTCCTCATCTTATTTTAAAGCCTTTTTTTATTTTCTTAAATCGTTCCGCGCTGGCATGTTCACTAAACGCAGAAAAGACAGAAGGTAATTACATATCGTGACTCATTAGCAGAAAAAAAAGGAAAAGTGGGAGCAAAAGCAATAGGTGGGTGGGGGTAAATTTACCACATAATGATTTAAAAGTTTTGGACTCCTGCGCATGGGGCTGAGGGGGGAAGGGAAAGAATTTAGTCATTTTGACTGAAATTCTAGAAGACTAAATCGCTACTTTAATTATTTCATCACATATTCATTAAGCCATCCCAAGGAATCACAGAACATCAGGGATTGGAAGGGACCTCAAAAGATCATCTAGTCCAATCGCCCTGCCAGAGCAGGACCATCTAGACCAAGTCACACAGGAACGAGTCATTATTTGATGGGGTTTCAGTGGTTTTCTGGCACCTTGAAGAAGACAAAGAAGAATGGACAAACCAAACAGATGAACTAAAAACTGGCTGTAAAAAGAAGGTTTAGAAGCTCCGTTGCATTGGACAAGGGGCAACGGGAGCACAGGAGGTTCCACACCAATCTGAGCTTATTCCCGGTGAGGGTGAAAGAGCCCTGGAAGGGCTGCCCAGGGGGGTTGCTGAGTCTCCTTCTCTGGAGACATTTAAAACCCATCTGGATATGTTCCTGTGTGACTGGATCTAGGGGATCCTGGTCTGGCAGGGGGACTGGACTAGATGATCTTTGAGGTCCCTTCCAATCCCTAGTGTTCTGTGATGCCTTAAGAAAAAAACCCCACAGACCTATCGAGCTCTGGCATGAAAACCCACGGTCTAATTTCATCCTCTGACACTAACTGCTCCTGCCACCTCAGGCTTGTTGCTTATTACCACTGGTCCTCATTTGGCCATCTGTAATGCCAGCACTGCCATTTTCTGCTTGTTTGTCTTCACTGGACTGCAAATAAATCACGAGTTACGTTTTAACATGTTCCTTCTATAGCACCAAGCTCGTAAAGGAATTTTATCCTCAGAGTCCACTAGACTGTGAAACAAATAAATATAAGTAATGATAAAAGAAAGGAAGGCAAGTGAAACACCTGTGTGGAAAGTCAGGCAGGCGGACTAGACTAGATGGTCTGTCCAAGTCCCTTCCAATCCCTAATGTTCTGTGATTCTGGGGAAGTCTGTTTTAGCTGTAGTTACTGCAGCAAACTTTTCCCTTTCATACCTGCTAGGGTTGGGGTGTTGAGTCTGGGTTTTCCCCCCTGTTGTACCTCTTGAAATCACTAAGCTAGGCTCTGTTTAGAAACAGAAGATTTTCCCTGCCTGTCTGTATCACAGTAGAGGATACTCTGCTTACTCCCTTCGAATTTTAAAACATGGACTTAAAGACCCAGGAGAACAGCATAAATTTTCTGCTATTTTAAAGAATTAGAATGTGTTGGGGAAAGACTGCACTTGGCTGGGAGCTGGTTTATTAAAAGGATGTTGCAGCTAAAGAGTGGAAAAAATAGGACAGAGCATCCAGTGGGAGCCATTGTTCTCCTTAGGGCAGGCGGCAGAACTACACATCCAGTTTGGGAGGGAACGGTACATTCAGACTCGTTCCAGCCAAGCACAGGAGATAAAAACTAATCTATCCATCAAGTAGCCAAATCTGCTCTGTACAGCTGCATCTTATTCAGCTGGTAGAACTGACAAATTCAGCACACATTTACCATCAATAGAGAAGAATCAGTGCTAACATCTGGGCAAACCCATGTGAATGGATGCTGCTTTGTTCAGCACATCAGCCTCTGCAAAAAGTGGGCTCTAAATTAAATAAATAAAAAAAGGTGTTTCAGATAAAACATCCAAATCTCTACAGCTGAGCCTGAGAAGGATAAATCCCATAGACTGGCCTGAGAGGGGAACCACACTCATCATTAACAATAGCCAACCTATAGACATGAGGTCAGGTGAACCACTTGTAAACTTCAGCCAGTGTTTCTGCTCATCTGAGTTGTACCCATACAATTTAGCTAATTTGTTCAGTCAGAAATCCTCTTGGGAAGCCTTTTTTCTCTGCCATTTTTGCTTCCGTTAAGAAAAACTTATGGGATGGGGATACCAAAGAATAAGCAAATGAAAGGAGAGATTTGCATTAAAAGGCAGAAGAGGTTTAAGCAGTTTCTCAGGCAGTTATAGATGTCTCTGCTAAATAAAGCTATTCCACACTCCTGTGGAAACTACAGTTTAACTCCTTCTATTTTGATTCAGAAAATTCAATTTTACCCCAATCAATCCCAAAAATCTAGTGGAAGGGAATATTACACAAACACACCTCACCAGTGAGGAAAACCACAGAATCACAGAACATTAGGGGTTGGAAGGGACCTTGAAAGATCATCCAGTCCTAATCCCCACCCTGGATCCAGCCAGGAAGCAATAGATAAGGATATTGGTGAGAGCAGAAACTTGGAGAACAGACTTCTTTTTCCCCCAGCTGACAGTAGCTCTGAGTGGTTTAGTTTTACTCTTTAACGAGTGCAATACCAGCACCCTAATTCACGATCTATGACAAGAGCACAACTTAAAGGGTGGTTCTCAAACAGCCAAATCATTACTGTGCTAAGAATGCAGCACACAGCTCTCAAGGCCTTCTATGATTTAAGTCTTGGTTTCTGGTCACACCATGACTTTCAAAGCATCAGTTCTTCATACTGCCTGATAACCGTTAGCACTTGACGCAGGACAGATTAAATCCTGCAGCCCTTGTGCCCGCAAGTATGTGGAAATCAAAACCTGCACAGCCCCCTGGCTAACAGAAGCATTCAACATGCTCAGAAGTTTGCTTTCAGGACAAATAAATAAATAAATGAATAAAAACGTGTAAAAATAAGTAAAGCCCCCAGTCAGAAAAGCAAGGATGAGAAGTCACCTCTTGTGACCCTCCAGCATAAGCCTCTTTGCTGTAACAATGCAGAGCACATTAACTGCATTTCAGAGGTCCCAACAATTTTCAGCTTTAATGCAGCCCAAGCCTGCATCAGATTCACAGTCACAGCATAACCAGCCCTGCAATTCTCTCCAATTTAATACCAATAATCCCACATAGGAGAGAAATCATAACTCTAAACTATTATTTGCAATGACATCCGCCTTTTAACTTTAAGCAGTGTTCTTTAAACATTTCTGAAGTTTTCCTATTTCTTCCCTGTGCCTTGATATGAATTTGCCTGTCACTGAAGGCTGTACACAAAGAGAGACACAGACACCGAGCACAAAGATATCAGGAAGTGGTTTTCCTAGCAACAGTAATCATCTGAGAGATCCCAGAACATCCTTCCTATTCATGCAGCATTTTGTGTTTTGAATAGTGCTGACAGGTGAAGTGGATTCATAGTATTTAATACAAAAAATATTGCTGTGGATGGGTATGGCACAAAAGCAAAAATATCCACACTATTCATGAACAGATGAATTCACTGTTTTCATAATGTTCCAGATTATTCACTAAGGCACAATTTCAAAAGCAAAGACTTTCACCTTCCCACAGAATGAATAATCCAGTGTACTCTGCTGAATCACAGTTGCCAGGTGGTTTTCCAATGCAATTTTGCATCTTCAAGTCCTACTCACTCAGTCTATCAAACATCACCACCCATTTTTCCCATGTGTCCAAGCATGTCCAGCCTACACTGGGATCTTCCACCTCATTCTTTAATAGGAAAATGCAGACCCACAAGCTACTGCAATGATGTCCTTCTTCTAGCTACACTTCTGGATCCAGAAACTAAGGTCAAACTTGTGATTCCAGAAACTCTTGAGTAACCTTTGGTCTTTTATGCGTTGGGCTCAGGTTTATGTCCTGACAGAACCCTGGAACTTGGCCCAATAGATAAATGACTGAAGAGAATGTAGAGCCATAAGCAGGAACAGACATTACCATGGAGTGAATGCAGTTATTCCACAACACTAACAGGTTATAGTCTCCAAATTCTTGTTGTCCGTAAAACAAATGGGATAACAAATGATCATGAGAAAAATCTGAAGCAATTCAGTGCCCCTTTGTCCCACCAGTGGATGTTTGACAGCCATAAGGTTTCTGTTCATTCAGCTTTTTGCCCTCCCAGATTTCTGTTGTCTCTCGGGAAATCAGAGACATTAATGTAGCTCCTGAGGCACATCTCAATTGTTCTCCTATTGCTTTCCCTTCCTTATGGTCGAAAGCACGCCTTCCAGAAGTGTTTCCCAACTCTATCGATTTAACGGCTGCATCCCAGCCTCCACACACGAACTTATTGAGCTGACACCGACTTGCTATCTACAACACTGTAAATCTTTTCATTCCTGAAGGTCTTTTGAGGTTTTACAAGTGCAATGTATTAATTATTATCATCCCCATAAGAAAATCATAGTTTCTCTTCAGAAACCCATTTAGTTATTATCCTGGCCTTATCCTTCCTTGTGCATCCAGTCTTTTGCTTGTCAGTCTATTGAACTGCTTCCTCCCTACCTGCACCGCAGGATATGGAATGGGAACACCAACAAATTCTTGGCTATAGGCATGCCAGGAGATGGGACTTATTACCTGGACAATTTGTTACTGCTTCATATTTTTATGCATTGAGAGAAATAATAAATTAACTGGAAAGGGACAAATTCAGAACAGATGTGAGCAGGTATAACGAATGGGAGTGTCAGAGAAAATTAAATAGTGACAAACAGTGGTGTAAATTACAGTGTCAGTTTAAGTTGGTTTTACAGGGACATCAGTGAAGTCGTTTTCATGGATTTGGCATTTAGAAAGTACAAGTTCACTGCAATTTAAATACATGGGGTATGGATTATAAATATGTGCGATAAGAGAGACTACTAATATGAAGTTGTAAGATAGCAGAAGATTAATCAGTGCTTCTGCTCTCTGGAGCATTTGTGTTAGGGGTTTTTCCCCCCCCCCCTCCATTTTCTCTCTGCCTTCTGCAGTTGTACATCCTGACACAAAGTGGATATCAAGTGCTGCTGCTCAGTGAAACTTGCACACTTGCTCTGTGCTCCTGCTAATCCTCATGCACGACAGCCTAGTGCCTAGACACAGGAAACATCCAGGGCCTTTAGCTTTTCTCTTCATAAAGACAGTCTTCCTCCTCCTTTTATTAGATGTACTTAGGAAATGTATCCCATAACAATTCTTGAATCACAAGTATCTCATAACCTTCTAGAAATACTCACTGATATTTAAAAACCCCCAAATCCTTCATGGCTTCAAAAATGCCAAGGAAAGTAAAGCTGTATTCCAACCAGATCTGCTCCCCGCTTCTTGCAAACAGCTTGAGTATCTATAATGAGCTAAAATAAATCTTTAGATTGAAGCACTAATTAACTTTGGAGTTGCTTGTCTCATTATGAATCTAAGTTTTATGACATTAGCCAGTCTCCGGTAACTGTCCCATAGACTCTTCTCAAAATGAGGCAGCGTTAAGCAGCTTCATTTTCAAGGACAAGACAGACACACACAGGCAGACAAATTCATTACTGCTCTAAGCCTGCTCTTGTCCAATCTGCCTGCGGTGCCTTTGGCCTTAAAGCAGTGAGGAAGAGATGACTTACAGCACCCAGTTCTGCTGAAAGCTCTAGAACAAGCAGACATCCAGCTCTGCTTACTGCGGTAGTTAATTAGTCCCCGTTTCCGTTTACAAGTGGGAAGCGACGTTACTCTGTGCTTCCATGAGATTGAAGCTAAATTGAAACAACCCTCCAGGAACATCACCAATACAACACACAGAAATCCCTGTGCCATGCCTTCTGGCTACTGACACAACACTGATGATACAGAAATCAAAACTGATGGCTTTGGTAATAGATCCCCCTGAAACTGTGGGGTTTGAACTAGCGAAAAAGCTACCTTTGCTAAAACCAGAACCCGCTTAATTCAGGATGTGATCACAGAATCATCGTGGCTGGAAAGAACCTCCAGGGTCATCGAGTCCAACATTTATCCTAGTATCTAACTGCTAGACCATATACCTGAACACCTCCAGGGTTGGTGACACCACCACTTCCCTGGGTAATCCATTCCAGCACCTAACCACCCTCTTAGTAAAGAACTTCTTTCTAACATCCAATCTAAACCTTCCCTGACGCAACTTGAGGCCATTTCCCCTCGTCCTATCATCACTAATCGGAGAGAAGAGACCAACACCAGCCTTGCTACAACCTCCTTTTAGGTAGTTGTAGAGGGCAATAAGGTCTCCTCTCTTTTCCAGACTACTGATGCTACTGACAGAAGCCAGGAACAGTAAGAAGGGACAGGGAAAAGCTCTTAATCTCACTGTAGTGAAAAAGGCTCAAAGACTCCAACATGGAGACACACAGAGACAACCCAGCTCTTGCCTTTGAATGTAAATTCCAGCTAAAATGGGTTCCTGTGCTTTCTAAAAGGCAAACATAAAAGCAAATCAGCATTTTTGTAGCAACAGAGCTTGTCCATTTCTCCAGACACTCCAAAGAAGAGGTAAGTGTTGCTAGGTTGGTGCATAATCATCTCGGGAACAGCAGTTATTTCTAAATTTAGAGATAATCTCACACTAGATTAATATCCTACCACCAGCTCTGAGACACAGACATTGCAACTTGCCTCACTGACAGCAGAACCCAAGAAGCAACGATGTGGGCTCTAACGACTACCTGATTTCTCACTCTATGCAGCGAGAACTCACTGGTTTGACATCCACGTATTGTCCATGACCCAGTTAATTTCTACATGATGTGCTGGTTACCACCGGTGGGATGGGAATTCCTTGCAGGACTGGACTGTATGTTTTGAGGAAGTAGCTGCACGCAGCTTGGAATTAAGGGCCTCTGACGTTCTCCTATTTTCATTTTTGGGTGGGATTGGGAATGCTCCTGGATTCAATGAGAAACTAACCTTGATCATGGCTTTGTGTTCCCTTGCCCTTCCAAATTAATGTAGTAAATCAGATCATCGAGTTTGAGAAGTGATTCTTCTGGCTAAGCCAGAATCACTACACTATAGGTAGTCATGAAAGTCTTGTTCAAGGTCCATGTAAGATTTTTCCTGCCATAACAGAGACCACACCAAGAATTAATTCATCTTCCTCCCCCTCACCACCATCTTAACCACTACCTCAAACTGTTGGTATGGCAGTTCCACAAATAGAGTGATTTTGGTCCTCTCAGGACAGTGGTCTTTAAGTAAGCTCTTAAGCAATAATTTCGTGGAAAACATTCTTTTTAACGCAATTTCCACTAACCATTGTTTGAGAACCTAAGAAATAGGGCAAGAACATATCACCCCAAATCACATTTCAATAAACACCTCTGCAGAAGCCTGCCATGGACTGCAGATGGATGGGCACACACGTTAATTATTAAGGAGATTGGCAAGAACTAGAAGACTTCCACTTAAAAAAAAATCCTCTAATAAAATGGTTTGGATCTAGTTGAGGTTTCTTTGCTTAATATTTATTACTTCACCTGTCTTCAGATGGGAACAATGAGTATTTTGAGACACAGATTGAAATTCTTAGCTTGCCAATAACCTCTGTTTATGCACCCCTGTGTCATCCCCACTTAAAAAGCTGCATGGCAATTTCTTGCAAAAAGGTCTTTGTAGATCAAAGAAACAGCACTGGGTTTCTTGTACAGGTAGCTCACTTTGGGTGTGATAAGCAAAAGTTAAGCCCTGAAACTAGAATCACTGAATCATTCATGTTGGAAAAGACCCTTGGGATCCTCGAGTCCAACCATCAACCCTGCTGTACAAGTGCAGAACCAACACTGATCTTTCTAGAGGCAGCAAACAGCACAAGAGCCTTCTTTTTTTCTCCCATTATCACTAAGTTTAATATAAAAAAAATAAACTCACCCAGGCCACATCATTTCTGTAAGGGTCTGCAAAGAAACCCTACTATAAAAACAGAGAAGTGTCCTATCAAGCATGTTACTCACGGCTCAAGGCCCTTACGGGGCCACACCAACAAACTATTGGATTTCAGTACATAAATTGCCCAGGTCTCACAAAAATGAACAGCTGCCACATGGCATTTAAAAAAATAAATCTCCTCTATTAGCTCCTGGAGGCCTAATAAAGCAAAAATGCACAAGTGCATCATCATGCATTTATAAACCAACCTGTGGAAAAGCCTGCATGTTCAAAACAGAGAGCAGCAGGTTCTGCTGCACACTGTGCCATCTTGTGTTTTCACAGGAGTCCATTTCCTCAGCAGACACAGCCCCACATAAAGTCCATCTCTTGCAGTTCAAAGATTCAGAGAAATCAACGCCTGATAGTCTTTGCATAAAGCAAACGGAGGGGGAAAAAAAAAAATCAGCTGCATGAACTTGGAAGCAAGTTCCACTGGCACCATCGCTTTTAGCAAGATGCTATCTGACATCTTTTGGCTGAACAAGTCCCTTTTGTGGGGAGGATTGTACAGCAAATATTTCTGAGTAGCATAATGTTTGTTGGATATTGCTCTGTTAGGGCAGCTTGTGTTTTCACTCTATTCTGCTTTTGTATGCGAGGGTGTGGAATTTGTTAATCTAAATAAAACTCAAAATAGACAGCATGGCTTAAAGAGCTGCTGACGCCTGGTGGGAAATTTTGAAAGAGTTCTCTGTTGAAAAGCAGCGCTCTGCATGAGCATCTCCAAGCTTTTCTTCACTCTCAGTCTGCAGAGCAAAAGGCTTCCAGGAAGTGGATTTAGCTGTTTAATGGGAGCACTACTGTCAATGTGACCCACTAACTTTGCTTTGCAAGTGTTTATGTTCCTCTTGCTACCTATCATTGCACAGATATCTGATTCTGAGAAGGGTACGGAGATGCAAGGATGCTACACCCTTGTATCCCTCATTATGATTAGCTCTTTCCCCAGCTGCAGATGAGATGTTGGCTGACTCTAGTCGTTCCACTGTCAGCACTTCTGGGCAAACCCCCACATCAGGTACCTTGTATCTTCTTCCTGATCTGCAAATTCCAACATAGCTACACAATCCTGTTCCTTTTTGAGGGCCTCTCTGGTGTGCAACACTTTCCCCTTTGGCTAGAGAGGATCAGCTTCCTTCTACCAAAAGCAGACTGAATCTTTCGTGCCTGAAATGAATTCCCCATTTGGGTGTATGTCCAGTAAAAGTAGTCTTATTCCCCCCATTACATTGAAGATCTCTTTCCATGCAGTATTCTGTTATTTTCAGGTCTATCCCTATAAATCTCTCATTAGCTGTATATTTATTGTTGTCAAACATATCCCCTCTTGCCTCGTCTTTGCCTTCAGGTGAGGATAAATTGAAGCCTTACACAGCAGCCTTCTCCAGATTTCCGTCGTGTCAGTGGAGAGACACCCATAGAACTGTCTCATATGCCCTCTATAACAGATAACAAGCACCTTTGGATTTGCATTCTCTGACTTACAGCTAAAAGCTGACGCTTTGAGCAAACATCCAGGTTAGCGACAGCAATCCATCAGCATAAACCTCATTTCTTCCCCATCATGATCTCACTTTACAGAAGGAAAAAAAAATCATTTTAACAGATAATGTTGCAATAGAAGGATCTGAACAGCGTCCAGAATAGCTCCAACCTGATGGCTCTAAAGCACACAGCATTTATTTTCTCCTGACCTTCCTGAAAACCAAAGTTGCCAGTATCATTACAGAAAAGATGACGCTTTTGGCCATGATCGACTACGTCCCGATTTGAAACTCGAAACACCACGAGCCCCACCACGCAGTCTAACTCTTCATTACATGGTGAAAGCAAATAAGACGTCTGTGTGATTTTTCCGTTTGAAATGTGAATGCAGCAATCTGCACTTTCATTCTTAGATGAATTGTAGATGTGTCCCCATTACTTATAGCCAGAGAAGGCAAGCCTACCAAGAATGATTTGGCAAGTACTCAAGATAAATCTCAACAGATCACTGCAGTCCTGAACCCAATGTGAATGGGGGTTTTATATGTTTTTGTTTCCAGGATGCAGATTTTAAGAAAAAGAGGATGTGTCTGGAAAGAAGACAGAAGATAGATAGTCACTCGTGTTGGGTCTTGCACATCGTATAAGTAGGTCATTAGTCATCAGTTTCTATTAACAGTGAGCATCACCTCAGTTTTTGCTTTTGTTTACTTTTTAAAGCAGGAAGGAAAGGTTGATGTAGATGATCTCACCCAAGTATAACTGAAACTGATTTAGACTGTCCTCTGCACTGCAGGACAATCTACTGAGCACTAACTACCGGTTTTACATCAGACACTAATTTTCACCCACTTCAACTTGTTGCATGCCCCAGCAGAGGCAGGAAATTGTGTGGTTCTGAAAGCGATCACCTCTCTAAGTCTCCCCAACTTTCTCATCCTCAGCAAAAAAGCTGATTAGATGACCTGTATTAAGAGAGCGCAAACTTTCATTGCTGCTGTGGTTTCAAACTGTCTGAATACAGGTTCTGGGGCTGGCTCTTGTCTTTCTTTGCTCCTTCTCCATATTCTTGCAATCCAATTTACTCTAACCAACTACTAGGCTCAAACTGAGAGAAGACCCAGGGTCCATGAATCTGTGTTTTCTGAACAGATCTACGCAAGGAAAAACCTCTGTCACTCAAAGTCTGTCCTGCCACTCACCAGATCTCAATTTCTTTCAGCTCTTCAGTCATAGACCCCTGTCATAAAAACAGACTGATGAGAGCTCTGTGAAGCTGATTGCAAGAGCTGCCACTGTGAGAGCTTCCTTTGGTAGAAAGGATTAGAGCGTCCTGAAAATGTCAATCAGATATCAAAGATACATGAAGATTGAGAAATAAAATGTACAATTTATAAAAATAAGTTTTTTGGAGACGCACTCCAAGTATCTTGAACAATTTAAGAGATGTGTCAAAAACAAATACATGCTCTGCAGTCCAACTTTAATTTTTCACCCATAAGGCTCCAGCTACCACCAATACAATAAACAAACCAGTTAAACCCTCACGAGTATCCAATTTCCATTTACCATGACTAAGTGTCTCCTTCAGCTGATGCATTTCAGCTGATATGAGCTCATATACCTCCCACTAACCAGGTGCCCTACGTGTCAATGCAAAGACATGACTATCAGGACTGTCACAATGAGAAATACACTGCTGCTGCTGCTGCTCTGTAACAGGAGCTGCATAAACCACCCAGCTAAGCCACCCTCACAGCCCCTGCCTGTTGAGTTTTCTGTTGTTTGGGTTTTAATTCACTTTACTAAGATTGCTTTTCATTCACTTAGTGACAGGTAGTTATTTGTTTGCAGGGTTCCATTTGACATTTATTGTTAGTGTAAAACACTAATAATAATAATTAGTGCCTTTTTAGAGTTGTCTGAGGTTTTAGTGCTGGTGCATTGTTAATATAAAACATCACGGTGCCTTGCTGTATATAGGATAGTATGATAGTATTTAAATATAACAAAGGGGCTCATTATACTGAGACCAGATTGCAGTATCTTTGAGCCTCCTGTTAGCAAGCCAAGATTTAGCATCCTCTAAACTTGTCTGCAATGTTAATACTTTCTGGAAAGGGGAAAAATAACCCCCAAAACAAAAGCTAGACAGGCATATACCATTTTTACTCACTTAGCATTTCAGAGCTGAAGTAGGTTTAATGAAAAAGATGGGAATAAGAATAATGAATCCTACCAATTTGAGAACCTCAAGGTACTCCACACATGCTTGTTCAGGCACATGTCCATGTACGGGAATGGATCATTCAGAACCACTTCCTAGTTACCTCGCTCATTCTGTCACATCTCAGATCCCAGATAATCATTTTCATAACAAGACCAATGAGGCTACACACAATGCTTCCAGAGCATCTCATTAAAATATATTTGCAATACTACTGTGGATTCATGTTAAGCACTGTAGTACACAGGTTCCTTGGTTGGTTGCTCTTCACCAAGCCATTTAATCACATCAGATTTCTCAGCTCGCTACAACAATATGTTGCGATGGTTTCCTACTTCAGGGGACACAGTTTATTCCAGAGAGAAAACTGAGGAAGACTTCCCATCCAGAGATGACTAGATGCAGTTTTTAATACCAGGAATCTCTTAAAACTTGAGAAAATAGAACATGCTGCTTTGAATTACATGACATTCCAAGAGATGCCATATGAGCAGCAAAAATAAAGCTGAAACTATGAGCCAGGCATTTGCCAATCACAACTAGCTTGTTCTGTTTTCTCTCCTGTAGTTCACCTCTAATCATAGTTGAAAGTTTGAGTCAGTTCTCATTTCTGCTGGGGAAACTCAGGGATGATCTCATCTTTGTAGAAATCTGGTTTTGGACAGATCTTATTCCAGGGAAGATTCAGAAGTCAAATCTGTGCCAGCTAACATTGCACAAGTGAAGGCCAATTTACAACTGACAAAGAGATCACCTTTTATCTTCTAATGGAGTCAGATAACATGGGGAGAAGAGAAATAGGAAAACTTTGAATGGAAGGTCAGGAGAACAGGTAAAGAAGGCAGAGCGGAGATCTTAAGTAGCCGAACTCTAAAAATTGAGCAGGACGTCTGTTCTTTTCTTTCAAGAACAAACACAAAGAGCTGAAGCAAGCTGCAAGATGTGCTCCAAGAAGCCTTCCCATAATTACACAAACAGACCAAATAATGGCAAAGAAAAAAGACATTTTCAGTTATTCCCTTATTTTCCTTTCTTTAGGGAACAAACTCACTCCAACTCGAGGAAATGGCATCTATTATGACAAACCGAGTCTAGACAAGACACGGCAGATTCAGCTGCGCTATAGCTTAGGGTACACACATTTGTGTTACATACTGTAAGAAAAGACACATGAAACAAAAATTTCAATATTGAGCGCTGCTAGATCTTTCAGGCTTTCTGCCTGAAAACATGTTTGGGTGGAATACTTGTCACTGTACTGTCTTGACAGCCACAGGGTTAGCTACTCTCTTTTCCATCTGTCCTTTCTTAAGGCCATTGGGCAACACTGACTTCCCAGATATCAAATTTATTCTTCATTTAATGAGTTACACATCCAGTTGACATACTAAGCACTCACTGTATTTAATTTCAGTACCTCCAGTAATTGAATTCAGTAAACCTTTAAAAAAATATCCCCTTTGTGCCAACTCTGGCCTCTGAGCAGAGAGTTTTTCTTTAGTTTTCACTCTGCTCAATCCATCCATTCAAGCAAGCAGCAACTTGAGAAGGAAGTGAGGGGTGAATGTTTTGTTTAGTGTTTTGCCTCTTTGAATGGAGCCACAACAACTGCTGAAATAGTTCTGATATCACATTGATTTTGTACCATATTTGTCTAGAAAACTGGAGAGCTTAGAATTAGCCAAAGTAGTTCAATAACCTCCAAAGGTTACAGGATGCATGAGCATGAAAAAAGCACATTATCTGTTTTGTGAACTGTAGTTACCAGCATTGCTAAGAAGTCTTAGAAAGGGTCACAACTGGTACCATTAAAAGATATTACAGAGGAAATATGCATCAGGTTTTGCAAATTTTTAGTAAAAATAAAGGGTTAGGCTAAGGGTTTTTTTAAAAGCTTTAAAAAAAGCTTGAGTTTGACTGGATGATCTTCTGAGGTCCCTTCCAGTCACTAACATTCTGTGATTCTGTGATTAAAAGAAAAGCCTAAATAAAATATTTGACTCAAAAATGAAGTTGGGTATCTTTTCTGAAAGTGTGGGATGTAGACCTTTAATTCTGTTGTGAGAATTCTTGGAAAACCTATAAAGCTTAACTAGCTTTAGTCTTGGCCTAATGCAGTTAAGAAAAAGCTTCGTTTTCCATGGTTCAAAACAGCCATGAGACACAAAGACATTAAAATCTGCTATTGACACGAGCAGAACAAAATCTTAGAAGAAGGATAAAGCCAAAATCAGCTGAAATATGTTTTGATTCTGTGACCCAGATACCAACAGGACAATAACAAACATTTGCTCTATGTTACACTTGGCTTTCTATTGCAGAGCTGAGCCTCAAATGACCCCGGAGCATCCATTTTTCAGGATTATAACTTTCTGAGAAAATATCAAAAGTCAAGATGTTCCCCACTGATGGGAACTCATCTTTAAAAGCAGAGCTTCACTGAGAGCGACAATTCCTATTTACAAATGTGGAACTTACAATTGTGTCTCTACCAGAAGGGGCAGCTGAAGAAGTCAACAACATTCAAAGTTCCACAGATAAAAATTCCACTGAGATAAAAAGTTTGTATCAACATCAATGAGATTTTACTTTCTAAATTATCATATATATTACAAAAAGCTTTGGACAAAACAGTTGTTTCAAAGTCTCTGACTTTCAGATTAGTTTTTTTCCTATAGGATCTAAACTTCTGCTTTCTAGACCCTTAAGATCAGCAAATTCTGTAAACATCCAAACTGGATTCTTCACCCAGAACTCTACCATAAGTTTTTCCAGCTCTGAATGGAAAGTCTCCCTCCTGAAGTCAGCACATTTTTGCATGTCAGGCTCTCACAGCACTATGAAATAACAATCCATCTGATTAGGTTTGTACCTCCAGCCCTATCTGACTTCACCTGATGGTGGGCAGGCTGGCCATCTGTTCAGGGAAAAAATCCTGCATTTTACTTAAGTTTCCTCCCTTTCCCCAACCTTTTTCCCCCCATCCAAGCTACAGAAGAATTGTTTCTTCACTCTCTTGTCTGACCCATAAGTGGTTTCCACCATCACGCACACATGATGTAATGTAAAAGGACATGATTGATGCAGCCTGACCTGACATGTCATGACGCTGCTTGTCACATGTGGAATTCAGGAAGAAAACCAAAATAAGCAACCTTGATGTGTTCACAATAACTGATGATTTTTCCTTTCCTCATTATCTCCAAATTACTTAGGCATTTACTGCGAAAATGTTGTCACTAGTAAGAAAGCAAAAGCTACTCGGCTTTGAGACAATAACGGTTGGACTACAATCCCCAAAATCTTTATATGGACCTTTCCCCAAGAATTTTGACAGAGCAAAGGCTGAAAGTTTAAATTGCAGATTCACCACCACCTGATGTGAAGTGGGTTGAACATTTCATCTCTCCTGTAAATTGGAGAACGAAAACAGCTTGTCATGTCTCTTGAGACCAGTAGGTACCTTCAACAACAAAGTGCTAAAAGCCGAGGCAGTGCTAATGACCAGCTCTACATTTCCTTCAAGCCAATGCTGGACTCTGAGTGCCTATTTTAAAAGGCAAGAAAAACAGAAGAGAAAGTCAAGATTATGCATCGCTTCCCTGCAGTTCTAATGTTCAGTGTATTACAAGGCAGCAGAAACTGGCATTACCAACATATACTTCCTGGCTATTCTGCTTTAAAAATGCTATTTTTATAGGTAAGAGGTTACAAAGGTCATACAGCAGCTCATACACCGTTTTAATGGCCATTAAACACTTATTTTTTGCCAGAACACTTTTTCCTTGATACTCCATTTAAAGCTCAAGACTCCAAGAGGAGTCTGTTTTTCAGAAAACTTCTAACAGCTCTGTTTCTCAACGCAGTCACTAAGAGGCTTCCAGCAGCTTCAGCAGAAGGGGTATCAGGTCAAGAGCAAGACAGAGCCATCATCTCCCAGGTTACTGCACACTCTAGTCATCAAACACAAGAGAACAGTTAGCTGGCATGCTCATAAGAATGGCTTGAAACAATTTCAATTGGATGAGGGCATTTCTCAGGGAGCAGAGCTGTCAAACACTTCATGATGCCCAATCTTCAGCTGTTTCCAATACCATCCATAAACGATGGAAGGAATCACCCCTAAGTTTTAAGAGATTCTGGGCAAATCCCTAACCTTCTTCCTTGCAGTTGCAGCATCCTTCCCAAAGCAATCTGGCAACTGTGCTCTTTGAGCATCTCCTTTCTTCTTTCAAGTCTCCCCAGTACTGCAGGAGACAGTATAAGCAGGTTCCAATGAACCCCCTTCTGTCCAAAGCTCTCTTAAGCTTTCCTTAATCTTTTTAAAGTTGATACACCCATTACAACTTGCTTAAGGCATTTCTCTGTCCCCACAGAGGCAGCTGCATTTTTTCTTTCTAGAAAGAACAGCCAGAAGCATCTTCCTCCACTGTGGACTCATACAAGAAAGAAACCTGAAGTCTTGTCTTGCTTAAGAACTACTGAACCTGTAGAGGATAAGGACACAAAGCAATGGAGGTTGAAGTCCTGCAACTCAAACACAATACAGTGGGAGGCTCCTGCAGCAACAAACTTCACATTGGCACTAGGCTGAAGTGGCAGCTTTTACTTATGGAGATAAACTAGATTAATTACTGCTCAAGTTTTAGTGTGTTGCTGGGGCTTGCTGAACAGGGCAGCAAAAAATGGGATCTAGTGATAAGCAACTAAAGAGCTCCCTGGAAGTATTAAACAAGCAAGAGCAAACTTGAGCTATATTTTAGTAAACATATACCTCTATGACCAGCTAATATTTCACCCAGTGCTTGCCTCCAGTGTGGCAGTCGTTGACTCTGAAGACCAGAGGTGGTATCTTTAAAGCAGCTTCATTGCAATAAATTGAACAGCACTGACATCAGCTCCAGAAGGCTCTGATCCAAACGTGTTTGACTAAGATCAAAATGAGCTATATAAAATTTTCTGAGAGCGAGTCTAATTTCTTATCTTTACCAGACAATGTTATCATAGTCAAATACACACACAAAGCAGCAAGGTGGGGATCCGCTGCAGTGCTCAGGAGCAGCCAGCGACTGCAGAGCCAGACACACCATGCCCAGGGTTCTGTCAGTTGACTCCTGCGGTTCTTTGCAGTGGTGTTTGAATACAGCAGTGTTTTATACTGTAAACCAGCCTGCAAAAAGTACATGATTCATCAATTAATCATACGTGTCATGAACACACTTCTGATATGGACCAAGACAATTGTGTGTTTGAGGTGGACAAGCCAGTTTCTGTGAGCTGAATTTCCTCTAAAAACAAGCAGCCATGTAAAACATTACCAACCTAGAAAGTTTTCAAAGTTGTTCAAGCTGAAGTTCGGAGTGAATTCAAGTCAACCAGATAACTCGCTTGTTTTACGTCCCACTTTGTTGAAACAGCTCTGATGAAAGAGTCACTTACACGAAGCCTTGTATTTCTGTCTCATTTTCACCACCACCCTTAGATCTTACTCTAACAGTCAGGAAAACGCAAATCAAAGCTTCTCATTCATCATGAGGCTCGATAATATGTTTTACAGACAAAGTACTTACATCTTGAAAGGATATCCTATAATTCTGACATTATGTACTATGGCTATTCCACAGCAAAGTGCAAAACAAGGCTGTAGAGCTGTAAAGACAACCAAACCATCCACCACCAACTACAAGGACAAAACTGGCCTCTGGCTGCTGTAGAAACAGAAGCTGCACCAGAATCTGTTGTATAAGTGAGACTAAATCAGAACTGGGAGACCAACACTTAGGTGTGTTCACCATGCTGGGCATGACACATCAACTGGCAGAATCCAGCAGAAGTTCAGATCTTGGACCAGTATCATATGGTGCACTGACATCACTTAGTGTACAGCTTGATCTAGCTTGAGACACATTCTAGTAACCAGCTCCTTCCATTTCGTATGCCAGCTTGAGCTCAAAGTGGAAGAGCTCGGTGTATAGCTGAGTTAGTGACTGAAGGGCTCTTCTAATACAGGCTCGCCAGGACAAATCAGTACAGCATTAGTCACACACCTTCCTAATGTCTGCATCTTTTCTGTGATGTGTAAGAAATTCCACAACAGTTCCCCAGTCCCACTCAGCCTCATACCCCCACAAACCCATTAAAGCAGGAGCAAAACACTGTTCACTGCCATGGGCTGCTTTTTCTGCATTTTAAAGCTTAGTAAAATTGCTTTTTCTGCCCCCAATAGTTTCTGGTATGTACACTGTCATATGGGAGGCTGGCAGAAAAAACCCACCATAGAGTAGGAAGGTGGCCTGCTCCCCACATTCTTAAGAGCCACAGTTTTCCAGAGAAGCTTTTATATTTTCTGCAGTAACTGTTAGCAGTTTGTGACATTTCTAGTCTGTCCAGGGTGTAACTAGTACATGACAGGTCAAGTCTGTCACCTCCATAAAAGCAAAGAACATCTACACTGGCACACTACACTGTGGAGTCCCTTTGAGAATTACCAGTGTCATACCAAATATCATCAGCAGTATTTATCTTCTCTTCGTCTCTGCCATTTGTAGGAGCTTCCAAAAATTCAGATTATTTTTACATGAAGGCAGCTTTCTCCTTCCTCTTGTGAAGCGAGTGCCTTAACCAGAGCTAGAATCCTCGGGATTTAATTTGTCCTTGTGGCAACTCTAATTAAAGCACAGCTATCTTTGGGGAATACCTGGAAAATTAAGGTTATTGTTGTCACGATTATTAATTAATTATCATTAGATGTTTGCTCTTAAAAATGATCAGCCTGTAGATTTGATGCTCCCTATTATCCTCATTAAGCAAATGGTAAAATAAAGATGAATTAATTGCAAGCAGATGAATTACTGATTAGCCAAGAAGAGTTTAGACTGGATTCTGTAACTGGGAGGTTTCACTTCAGTAGAAGATGCTTTCACATGGGGCTGTACTTTGGGTGAATGTTCACACGAATGTGGAGCTGAGATTAGGAAACTTTATTCAGAGAGAGAGACAAATAAATCAGGTGTGAGGAGAGGAACTTAAATCATTCTCCTGTAGCTGGTCAAGGATTTAGAAGGGAAGCAATACTAATATAACGGGCCCATCCCGAGCCCATCATATGGCATTATCCTAAATAAGAAATGACATACAAAGCTATGGATCATTTCTGCAAGGGAGGGAGGGGATATTAATAATGGGCCAAATTTAGGGTGAAGCAAAGCATCAGAGCCCTCCAGGGAAGCAGTTCTGCCTCTCTGATTTCTAGGGCAGTGCCAACATTTGCACAGTACCCACAGCATGGGAGATACTTTTCCTGATGTGTTGGATGCTTTGCCAACTGTATGTGCTTCTCTTTCTCCTGTCTCAAGCTCAGCATGTTTCTTGTTCTGGCAGGTGCAGAAACATGGGCTCCATAGCCAGATGGGCAACCCCTAGGAGTTCTCCCATGTCAGTAATTTGCCAGAGGTTTCTTTTGTGCCCCTTGACCTGTTGCAAAGCTTCCAGCTCCAAAGCAGCCCAGTTCTCCAGCCTTAGACCTTGCACACCATTTCAGCGAACAGAAAAAAAATGACTTGGAGAAAAATCTTCACTGATTTAATAAAGACCCAGGGTAAAAAAAACCCAGGCTATTAAGAGCTGCCCTAACAGATCAAGTTCCCTATATCCTTGGTTTCTAGCATAATTTAGAACAGAAGTTGAACGTTACAGAAATGCTAATCAGTTATTCAAATGCATTTGTTGTGCAGTAATATAGAGTTGGCCTTTGCTGTGTATAATGTCAAGAGATGCTATTTTTGGGAGCAGCATCTCCCTTTGCCAATCTGTGTAACACACTGCCACACACTGCTGGTATGATTCAGCATCCTCAGGCTTTCACCAAGAACAGTTCTGTTGCATGTGGAGGAAGCTAACGGGATCTTCCTTCTCTCTTTGTTTCTATTAGAGCATCCATTCTCAAATGAAGCTTAAACCTCATCTGTGCATTATATTTCTTTCTGAAGAAGCCCAGACCCTATGTCTGCTGTCACAATTTTAAGCACATAGACCTCAGAGACAGAGCTGTGGTAGCCCTGTAGCACCTTTCAGAAGTTGTCTCCCTCAAATACAACCACCGCTCAGGTGCTTGCTAACAAAATACGGTTCTGCATGCGTCAGACAGCATCCAAAGCCAACCTCACTTGTTATTTTATCACCTACTTATCACTTCAAAAAAATCCCAAGGTAGGCTCTTAAAGAGCAAAGAAATTTAAAGGCGTACTTTATGTTTTAGCATTCACAGTGAGGGTGACAGAGCACTGGAACAGGCTGCCCATGGGGGTTTGCGGAGTCCCCTTCACTGGAGATGTTTAAGACCGCCTGGATATGTTCCTGGGTAACTTGGTCTAGGTGACCCTGCTGTTGCAGGGGGATTGGACTGGATGATCTTTCAAGGTCCCTTCCAATCCCTAATGATTTTATGATTTAGAATGACTGTGCAGCACGTTACCTGCATGGAACCAGCATGCACTACGGATCCATCCTCACAGTACAGTCTCCTATCCTAAAAGGAAGCTTATGTCAGTGTTGGACCGCATGGGCCAGACCTTCCCAGGGGTCAAATATGACAGGAGACATAAGTTTAAAATATCAGTTATTGAGTGCATTTGCTGTGTAGCCTCCACAACCTGCTGTTTACAATGTGTTATGTGTCAGACCCACTGACACAGCAACTTCCGTGGGGGGAACCCAGAACAGACTCATGTTTGCTGTCCAACCTGTACAGGACATGCTGACTGCCCTGTCACTAGGGTCTTTAGAGATGCTCAGAAATGACCTAACTCTGTTCCCATTAACTGTCATGGAAAACAAGATCAATATTTATGGCTTCTGAAAGACTTGTGCATTTTGTCAACAGTTCAGCCCCTAGGTTCAACCTTCCATTCCCTTACTGAAGCTCCAAGGACTGCCATCACAGAGCAAGGGTTTGTACAATCATGCCCTTCATTACCTATTCAACTAGGTTTTATTTTAAATTTTCATTTATTCATTTGTATTGCTAACACATAACATTATCACATGTATTTAGAAGATAACACATGTTTTTTTCCTCTCAAGCCTAATTTTAGTGTGTCTTGCGAGCCATGGCACGCAGGCTAGTCTCAAAGTAGCAATGGAGGATCATTAAATTAGGCTTTTGCCACTTGTTCTCTGGTAAAAGCATTGTTTTGTTCCTGGGAGTGAGATTGTGCTGTTTCTGTACTCAAACCAGAAGTTTTCTGGTGGCAGCTGTGGCTTAAGTACTCCCCCATTAACAGCTTTGTCTTCTTCCAGATCACCTTCACCTGCGTGGCAGCCTGGCCAGGTTGTTTTTCAGCCAGCAGAGCACAATGGCAGGGACAGGATGTGAAGTTCAGCTAGATGCAGACACTGCAGCAGAAACTCCTTAAACCACATCAGCCCCTTTGGAGCAGCGCTGCTGTGGTGTCACACACCCTACAGTCACAGATGACCCAACTGCCCTGAGCACCCTATTCCATAACTACTCTTAGAGAGCATTCAAGGAGTCCTAGGGAATTGTTCCTTAGGGAACAATCCATAGTCCTAGCTGTACATCCTCCTTTGAGTTCCTTTAAGTCAATCCTTCACACTAGTATTAATATCTTTAAAAGAGCAGTGACAAGTAGCATTAAATTGTTGTTCATTTTTTTCCTCCTCATTGTTAGTTCCATGGGCTGTTAGCTAAAACATACAAAAGAAAGGAAGGCTGGCTGACTTGAGACCTGCTGAAGAGGCTTTGCTTACACTGCCCACATTTCTTTGTTTATCTGACTGTATTGTTTAGCTTCAATAGTTATATTTAGAGCATCCATAAAAAGGATGAAATAGTGGAATTTTTTTTCCAACATGCTGTGGCTATAGCTAGGTTCTACTGAGCACACAGGAGCTCTGCAAACAAAGAACTGAGCAAACAAAGAAAAGAGCTAGACAGAAGCTAGGAAGTCTTGCCCCAGCCCCAGTGCAGACAAACAGCCTCGGCTGGATGCTGAGATGTGTAAGGGTGACCATGACAGAGGGCAGCTGCAAGAGGTGGGCTGTCGAGTCTCTGTTCCTGACAGGCTTATTTTAATGCTCATCTGTGTATGTTTACTCAGTCTGAGGGCATTTCCACGTGGAAGTGGATACACAAACAAGGGACTATAAGAGGATAATTATTATTTTGCATTTGCACTTAACAAACATTACTGAATTAATTCTCCCAACGCTCTGCTGTGAGAGTGAAGTGGTGCAATTCAGTCAGGAAACAGGCATAGTGATAAATCCAAAGCACGTCTGCAAGAGTCAAGGAATAAAACCTCATGTGTTTCCTTACATCACCTCTAACCAACCTTCTTCTCCCCTTAGATACATTGAAAAAGATGCCGCTAAAAATTTGCATCCTTATTTTCACTGAAGTTTCATCTTGTAGCTGGTGGACACTCAAATAAGCTGCAAAAGCTCAACTGCAACCTCATGGAATCATGTTCCTGTGCAGCTTGGTCTAGGTGATCCTGCTCTGGCAGGGGGATTGGACTGGGTGATCTTTCGAGGTCCCTTCCAATCCCTAATGTTCTGTGATTCAGGTTGGAAAAGACCATCAAGTCCAACCATCAACCCTACTGTTCAAGTTCAGGCTTGGCAAGTCAGCTCTGGCTCAAGTGAGGATGACTTACAAATTGTAATAGTAGCTACCTGTTGTGATTTGAGCCCTTTTTACCCTGCTACCATACGTGCTGTGCTATTCTCCCCTTTTCCACCCCAAAATGGTTTAGGCTCACATGAAGGAATTTGGGTGAAAGAAAATGTTTGTTGTGCTTCTTCAGTAAGAAAAGGCATGGAAGGATGTCTGCTTTTAGCAAGAGTTTAGATTTTTAGCATAGTATTTATTAACCTATCCTAATGTTGACTTATGCTTCAATAAGGTGTCCAAATAAGTTGAGCAGTATACAATTGTTATAAAGAGAATGGTACATTATTGCTGATCTCAATTTGCATCAGAGAACAATCAAAGGACTTTTATGGAAGTCATTACCAGAGGCACACAGTGAGTGCAGAGTCTGAATTTAAAGCACTGCAGCAGTGGCAGAACTACTACTTTCATTTGTCACCTCAATAGAAGACATTAAAAAATATATAGGTAATGAAACTTAAGCATAACAGGTTAATAATTAAGATAGCACAGATTTCTCAAAGCTGAAACATGAACAAGAAGGCAGCACAAAGCATCTGTGTCATGACAACATAGCAGGGAAGAACGCTGTAAAACCACAGGTTGGACAACGGTAGGAAGACAAGGGTGGAGGTTTCTTCTTAAAGATATTTCAGTATTTCTGCAGCTTACAGACATGAGCTTGTGACAGTTTTATCATTTTCAGCTACCTCAGACCCACCCCAGTTCTCCTCCTCCCCTTCCAACACACATACACACTGCTGCCAGAGCTGACCATCACGTGCCAAAGCCTCTTTAGCCTCTGAAGCTGGATGCTGACTTTCAGAAAAGGTCAGCAAGTCCTAAAGGAGGAGACAACCCCAGAGGTAGCTTGAAGCTCTTGAAATGATAGAGTAACACTTTTGAATTGGCAAAGGGGCAGAGAAAAATACGCACAGGAGGAAGCAGAGGAGTCAGGACAACGGGAGACAATAGCGAGGGGAATGGAAAGAAGGGCAACATCTGCACGGAAAGTGTAGAGAGGCGCAGCAAGAACACAGGCACATTTTTAATAGCAGAGAGGGTCGAGAAGGAAAAAAGCTGTAATTAGAACAGCAGAGTAATAAGTAGCTACCTCAGCCCCACACTTCTGCACCTTTAATTTTTAAACAGATTTTACAGCAAAGTTCAAAGCTACCAAATAAAAATCTTCTTCCATTACCCCTCTCCCACTGCACTTGGATGCAAAGCAGAACTAATTCCCTCTTTCAAAGGTAGGGACTTGCAGCTTTGTCTCCAGGCTTCTGCCCACCGCTCATGCAGGACCAGCAGTCTCACCACCACTATGTTTCCGACTCCCCATGTCCTCTCCCAAAATAAGTTGTTTAGCTCCACATTTTCCTACCCAAATGTGGTGACGTGGTGGCAAATGCATTAAGGAATGAGACAACCTGTCATCTCTTTAGATATTTTCTTAAGAGAGACTGTTCTGTTTTAGCCTACCGCCAGATGTGAATGTTTCTGCCTTTCATTTTGCTCCCATTGCAATGTGCTAGTGAGGTTTCTATCTGGCAGATGCCGGAACCAGAGACATGGTAAGAGTCCTGGTAACAGCTCAGCATGTGCTTCTGCACTAGCCTCTCTCTGCCAGGTTATCTGGAACACAAGGTAGCAAGAGTCCCTGCTCTTGCAGGGGGACCAGAATCTGTCTTGACAAGTGTTTTGCATGCAGTTAAATAGACAAATGTATTCTGCTGCCAGCCTCTTGCAGGAATTTGACTTGATGCCTGTCACCAAACAGCTTCTTTTGCACTAGAAGAATTACAAAACACTCATACCCTGTAATGATCAAAAAGGAGAGCCCCCATGCCCGCATCAGATTTCAGAGATGCGATCCACACTCCCTTGCAAGCTAATAACATCTAAGCCTACACAAAATTAGGATACACATTTCTGAAGGGTAAAACAAATGTGAAACAAACTACTGTATTATATAAAGGTCACTCGTCCATCCTCTCCTGCAGCCTCTCTGCAGCAATGACAATCCACTTGCACAAGACATCACATCACGCACGTGTACGGCGCAAGCCTCTGCTCAGTTCCGCTAGTTAGTGATTATCCTCTCGTACAGAGCAGAAAGGGTGACATAGCTCAGGCTGGTTTTAAGGCTAACGCTGTTCGGACACACAGCCTGCATGCAGATACCAAATGTGACTCCTACAAAGCCATTTCATTGATGCTCTGTAGCAGTAAGTCCCAGAAGAGGGGTGTGTGTTCTACATTGTGCAGTTCATTATCCACATCTCCATTTCACTTCTTGTTATGGTCAAGCAGGAGTCCATTAGAACCCCTGCTACTGCTCACGATTAGCAACTCCAGTTTTGGAAAAGCAAAGTCCTGGTGGCCTTCATTTGTTACAAACAGAAGTTGTCAGGAGGCAAAATAAGGAATATGGAATATCTTCCATATTCCATCTTTTGTACCGTTTCCTTGCCACCATGTCCTTTTTCAGAGAGTACAGTGCACCCAAACCTCAGAATCACAAATAAAAGGAGACATTAATGGTAAAAAGTAGCTTTCAGTCTCAGCTAGAGATTGTGCCTCTTTAGATATCAACACTAAATACTGCAATTAAAGTTTTAAAAAAAGACACTAGCAATTTACGTGACAAGAACTAACAAAGCCTGCTTTTTTGGGATTTGTATCTTGTAGTCAGCTGAAACCCAAGAGGCTGAGATCCACCTGAAGCTACCCTGGCTGCTGGAGAACCCATCAAAGGACTTCCCAGTTTCTTTCTATCCAGTGAGATTATACAATGACCTGTCCTTCAATCATGTCTTCCTTCCCCATTTGGCCACCCATTGAAAATGCTGCTTCTGTTATCCCTCACAGCTTCAGCACTAACCCATTTCTGCTGATGTCTGCTTACATTTACTATTGCATTTAGGTTTTTCCTTAGGAAATCAAAGAAAAACCTCACACTCACTATTTCTTCCCTTTCTTGGTCTACTTGTTCAATTCACCATTGCAATACAAAGATTGTCCACAGAGGCTGCAACACTCTGTTGCAAAGACTGATCGTACTCCAATGATCTGACTTTAGATTTAGTGCCTTCTTTGATTAGATACGAGATGAGATCCAGAGTACCTTTCAATCCAAGTTTGTTATGCTACTAGTAGAATCAACAGTTCTGAGCACTTGAGATAAACCTCTGACAGCATCTAGACACCTACATGGAGGCACTAATAAACCGTACAGCAGGTCAGGAAAGTAACTGGACATATTTGCCTCTCCACGTCACTGCAGCCTTTCCACGCTTGATGAACACGCTACGTCAAGTTATTCACTACCTAAAGCCTCCAAGCTAAACATTCAATTATTCCCAGCTCATCAAGCTACCCTTGTGGTACCTTCTGAAAGGCACCAGTTACAGTGCCACACAAACCAAAGGTCAAAAGCAGTTAGGCAGAGCACCAGGTTTTTCCACGGCTCATTCTCCAACTTTGCATGAGGAGTTTAGAGAACAAGTTGTATGAAGAGAGGCTGAGGGAGATGGGCAGGTTTAGGTTGGAGAAAAGGAGGCTGAGGGGGACCTCCTTGGCCTCCACAACTACGTGAAAGGAGGTTGTAGAGCAGTGGGTGTTGGCCTCTTCTCTTTAGTAACTAATGACAAAACCAGGAGAAATGGTCTGAAGTGCAGGCAGGGGCAGTTTGCATTGGATATTAGGAAAAAATTATTTACAGAAAGAGTGGTGAAGCACTGGAATGGCCTTGCCAGGGAGGTGGTTGAATCACCATCCCTGGAGGTATTCAAGAAACATGCAGACATGGTGCTTCAAGACCTGCTACAGTGGCAGGCACGGTGGAGGTTATTTTGTCTTAATCGATCAATCAGGTATTTAGGGTTTTTTGTTGTTGTAGGGTATGGCTGGACTCTGATCTAGGAGGTCCTTCCCAAGCACAATTATTCTGTGATTCTCAAAGGAGAGACAGACAACAAATAGAGCCCAAACACTTCATCTTGTAGGCTTACAAAAATGGTAACAACTTTGTCACTTCTGGCTAAGACTAAATTTAAGTTGGCATTCCTACCAACGCTCTGAGCCCTCCAGCCCCTCATGCCTTTCATTTTTTCGGCTATGGTTAGATTAGCCCATCCATTACAAATATGACACTGCACTACCACAAGCATTACAGAGTTTTCAGCATTTCAGCTAAAAACCCCATTTTGGAAGGATTTATAGCTTGGCTGCAAGAGTGGCGTCTGGCTGAAACGTGGCATACAAAGTCTCGCCATAAAAGCCCAGCCGTTTAATAATAAATCAGTTTGGCTATTTTTAAAATTAGAAGGCTGAGAAATACAAATGAAGTTTACCATTTGCTGACACATCTTTGATCTCCGAAGGAATGCGAATTCCGCAGCCCAACTCTTCAGCTGATGTAAATCAGCGTAACTGCGCTGGCATCAGTGGAGTTTGGTGATTTACATGCTACAAATCTGTCCCTGTATTTATTAATGGAATATTTGTAGTTAGCTTTCAGGTCAAAGCTTCGCTGTTGATGTAACCTACCGGAATCACTGGGGAGTTGCACATACAGATTGTGGAAAAAGACTCGGGTTTCTTTCTTCGCGCTCCTGATTATTTAATGTTTAATTAAAAAGCACAGAGGACAAGCCTAATCATAGAGAACCCAGAGCATTTAAGGCACTGTGTGTCTTGGTGGAGACCATAAGATGTACAAGGCCGTGGTAGGATGTGCATCAATCACGAGTTTTTAACCTTCATGATTAATCCATGTGGCAAGCTGGGCTGTTGTTGATCCATATTTACACCACAAACTTGTATCTCAGTAATTTAATGAGGCTGTGCAGAAACTTTGAAAAAGATCCCAAAAACAGGGGCAAAAAATTAGACTCCACATTCAGGACTTTCCTTCCTCTTCTCCCATCAACAGCATCTGCTACCTACTGGTTGCTTCGTGTTGCAGAATAGGCTAAACTGCTCTGCCTCAGCTTCCTCAAATCACACACGTGCAGAGCAGCAGCTACACAGGAGACCAGCTAGTACCAAGGGAGTAAGTAAGACAAGACACTACAGCCAAAAGCCAGACCGTCCAAGCTCAGCTGAAGCCTGCCCCTATTTCCTCTGTCGCACAGGGCAAGTTCTGTGACCTTTTGACACTGCACCCATACCCTCCCCGCTGCCATCAATCCAAATGGGGCTAACGATACTTACTAAACTGCGCGTGGAGCTGGGATTTACGTGCGACATATGTTAAACATACCATCTATTTGCATGTTTATGACTGCACGTGCCATCGTAAACGCAAGGTGGAACTGCCTCTGCAGAGATGGCATTTCACAAACACTTCTGAAAACCTGAGCAGGGCTGGGCTTACGGACCAGACCTTTTTGACAATAGATTTTGTATTCAGCGATACTATAAACAAAACATTCACTAGCACGGCACGCGCAGTGCCTGCCTGATACGGTGCACGCAGAAAGCATCGTAGCATTAATTGATGCAATGCCCAAGATAGAAATGTTTGTTTCACTCTGTATGCTTCTTCATTTGCTGAATAATTCAGCTTCCACACAGGCTCAGCTGACCTTTGCTTGATAAAGTCATATTTCCGAGCATTCGCTTGCATTTGGTGTTTTTAATCAGGTTCAAGTCCACTCACTACACATCAGAGCCAAGAATAATGATGCAAATTTGTGTTTTAGCCGAATGATGTTCCTTATAACACACACTTCCCCCAAACTACTGAGTTGTTAACTAAAGTGTAAGAGAATTTACGATGCTAAATAAAACCAGAAGAAGAAAAAAAAAAGATGTTTTAATAAGATGAAAATCCAAATGTTAAAATAATGAGCCATCTGTATGGGTGGCCCTCTCCTGAGAGATGCCAAGAGCTTTACCATCTGTGAAACATTTACCAGCTGTTTCCTTCCTTTTTCGTGAGAACATAAGAAATCCTTGCAGTTGGTGTTTCTAACTGACACATCCCAGTGAAGGAAACAGGTTTGTTCAATGTCAGGGACCTCTCATCAAAGCCAGCCTGGCTGGAATTAACCTAACGTGGTGGTGGTAAGCACTGCTCTCCCCCATTTCTAAAAAGCCTTTCCAAGCAGTGGTCTGGGAGGACACAGAGCTCTCTGGAAAATGGAAGAGGCAGAAAACAGCCCACAAACTGGTTTCAGGAAAAATACACTCAATCCTGTGCCTTAGCATTTCTGTACTGGTTTGCTTTTTCTAAACCCTTCTCAGCTGCAGGAATTCAGGATAAATCTGTAACCAGATCAAGCTCAAAGAGACTTGCAATACCCCAGACATAGGACCAGACCTCACTTGCTCTGCTCCGACTGTTGTCTCTCATCCCTGCAGCTTTGGAGACAGCACGTACCACACCTCAGCGCAAGAGAGTTACGCAGGGTCCCAGCGTCAGACCATCACACCCCAAAAGGTTTTGTTTTGCAGCAAAACAGATGAGAGCCAGTGAAATAAAGACAACTTTAATCCATGGAAGGATGTATTGGCATGTATTTATCCATATCCTGATGCACTGCAGCCCTAATTGCGTAACATTTCATTACTTCCTTAGTGTTCCCTTATTCCATTAGCTGCCAATTTGAATTGGAGAGAATATAACTTAAGAAACAGAATTAGCTCTTAAGTTCCAGGTCAATGAAATCTGCCAATAGAAGTGATGAAGGGAGTTTCTACAAAGTATTTAGTTATGTTTTCGAGTTAATATTTCAAGAGACTTGTAGAGTGGGTCAAGGAAATAAAATGAATAACCAGCATCTGATCAAGCTGTCAGTCTCTGTGGCTGCGTAAGGACTGACGCTGGGTTCTTACTTACAGGGCAAACACCACAATAGCCTGCACCTCACACCTGTGGAAACTATAGCAGGTATGAGAACAGACAGCAGTTCTACACAACACACTAGCAGCATCTGCCTCAAACCAGAGACTGCTTTTCTCAATCAGTTTTTCCTCTCCTTTCCCTCACTCCTGTCTCCAAGAGGGAGCAGTAGCCATGGCATGAAGAGCTGAAGGAGCATTGTCATTTGTTGTGTGGAGATGCACTGAGACACAGGAGTGGGGCCACCACTGAGTGGTCAGCAGCGTGAACATGTCAGCAGAGGTTTCCAACATGGCACCCAGCATCTCCTTTGGCTTGCAGGAGAATATCCTTGCCTAGATTTCAGAGCTGCCTCTGAGGCGAGTAAATCTCCCACCACTGATGATGGGACATGAGTCCAGGGCTCACATGTTAGCTGCATGTACCAGAGCAACCCAAAACCTGTCCAACTTGCAGCTATCACTGTGCAAACTCTATAATCAACACCTGATATCTGATTCCCATTTTTCCAAGACTTAAGTACAGAAAAGCTGTCTCCATTCAGAGGCTACCTGTTACAAAGCATAACCTTTACAGTCCAGTCAGGCTGCACTAAAACAAGGACAAGGCAGCATGCCAGTGGGCACATAAATGCAAATAGACCCTAAGGCAGCTGTCCTGTCAGGATCTACAGCACGAAAGCACTAGAAGTCTATGTAACACCAAAAATTACCTGCAAAATCTGTTCTTGGAGTTGCTTTGCATCTTTCAGCAGTGATTTGTAAGGCATTGGATCATACTGCAGGTCTCAAAATACTTCTCCTTGAGGACAGCACGGAGACCTCAAAGGCCCCTATGCACCATACAGAGAACAACCAGTGGATTAGGTCCAGTCAGTGGGGGTTTACGAAAGGCAAGTCCTGGCTGACAAAACTGATCTCCTTCTATGACAAGATGACCCACCTAGTGGGTGACAAAAGGGCTGTGGATGTTGCCTGCCTGGGCTTCCTTAAAGTCTTTGACACCTTCCCACAGAATCCTTGTGAAAAAACTGGCTGCTCAAGGCTTGGATAAGCTGTGCTGGATAAAACACCAGCTGGATGGCCAGGTCCAAAGAGTGGTGGTCAGTGAAGTTAAATCCAGCTGGCAGCCAGTCACAAGTGGTGTTTCTCAAGGCTCAGTATTAGGAACACTGCTGTTTAACACTTTTATCAGTGATCTTGATGAGGAAATAGGGTACATCATTAGTATATTTGCAGATGTCACCAAGTGTTGATCTGCTTCAACATAGGGAGGCTCTGCAGAGACTTAAATTGGATCAATGAACCAAGGTGAATGGTCTGTGCTTCACCATGAAAAAGTGCCAGGTCCTGATCTTGGGCCACAACAACCCCTTGCAACACTACAGGCTTGGGAAAGTGTGGCTGGAAAGTTGCCTGGCAGAACGAGACCTAAGGGTGCTGGTCAACAAGCAGCTGAACACAGGGCAGGAGTGTGCTCAGGTGGCCAAGAAGGCCATCCTGGCTTGTATCAGCAATAGTGTGGCCAGCAGGAGTAGGCAAGTTATTGTCACTCTAATCAGCACTGGCAAGGCCAGACCTCAAGTACCAGATTCAGTTTTGAGCACCTCGGTACAAGAAGGACATTGAGATGCTGGGGTGGGACCAAAGAAGGAGGCAGGTCTGATCAGGAGTAGCTGAGGTAGGTGGGACTACTTAGCCTGAGGTGAAACCTTATCACTCTCCACATCTACCTGAAAGGACATAGTAGAGAGGTGGGTGCTGGTCTCTTCTCACAAGTAATTCGTGACAGAACAAGACGGAAGGGCCTCAAGCTGCACCAGGAAGGTTCAACCTGGACATTAGAAACTCATTTTGTTTTGTCAGGTGTTGGAGCAGGCTGCCCAGGGAGATGGCCGAGTCACCATCATCTCCAAATGCGTTTAGAGATTGTTCAGATGTTGTGCTTAAAGGTGTGGTCTAGTGGTGAACTTGGTAGAGTTATTGGTTGGACTTGAGATCAAGGGTCTTTTCCAACCCGAATGAGTCTATGGTTGAGTCAGAGCTCATCAAGAGCAGCACAGAGCTCCTCACCTGCACCTCAGTGCGTTAAGCTTGTTTCTCTATACATAGTGCTTCCTTCACTGATATTGGAACCACTTTCCTTTCTGTTCAGAAACATCCAAATAGAAACACCCTGAAGAAAAGAAAATACCAGTATATGGAATAAAAGGATACCAGGCATTTGGAACCAGAAGTGAATGACTCTGCCTAAACAGAACCAAACTGGAACCCTGAGCAGAGGACAGACATTAGTAAAACTGTAAGAATAACCTCAAGGTCTCCAGGACTGGCTACAGCAGGGTGTTTGGTACATCATTTATTACTATATCACGTCAACCTGCAGTGTGTGGAAATGTAGACACAAGCCCGAGGATCCAATTCATCTCCATAACGTAAGAAATCCTACCTCATCAGGAAATTACATCAGGATAGCAGTTACTTTTTATTGAACCACCAAGTGCTACGAAGTACAATTCCACAGCTATGAAAAGACACCAAGATACAAGCCACAACACGATATTATGCAAGCACAAATTAGAATTAAGAGCCCATTTACATCCTCTTGTGCAAGCCTGCTTCACCAATACAGCATCCATACTGTCGATAAAGTACCTGTCATTTCAGTTCAGTAGCAGCAGCAATCAGCAGAGTGATTTCTGCTAGTCATCCTCCCAGTAAGTTTGGAGTGGGTTCCAATACTGAATGGTAGCCAAGAGTTTGCATTCTGATATTTAAATAGGAACTCCAGGGTTTGGTAGCTTGCACAGCATTTTAAAGCAGTTATGCTACTGTCAAATTATTATCTTTTACAAGAAAATCTTCAGAGAATGGTGGAAATCCAGATTCACACCATCCTTGAAGAGCAACTCCTGGAAAACCTCACATCAATATTTAATCCAGGGTGATGTATCTATGCTTACCTCAAACCCAGGAAATCAGCCCAGCTAGATGGAAGTACCAGTAGTACACAGTCCTTATAGTCTTCTTTAGAGTATTAAAGACTTCGTAACACAGCATGGTGTAGAAAATGTGGGCTGCTTGCACCTGTTCAAAGCAGCACCTTCTCCTGAGGCCAAGTGATTTTACTTCATTACATGCTCTAGTGGCCCTGAGCCCACAACAGCATCCACACTTACATGGATGTTACTGGCATGTGCTTGAAAAGGGATGAGGAAAAAGCCAACGCCGACTGCAGGCAGTACATGCCGTGTTCCCCTGCTAGAGGATGGTGAAGGTCACTGGCAGGGCAGACCATGTGTGAGCAAAGTTTACACTGCAGATATCTTCACTGGTTTGCTGAAGTGCTCATAATTTCAGGCACTCAAAACCCTTCAACGTTGTGAGTACAGAACATATGCAATTAATCAGAAAGCCATTACTAAAAAAATAGGGTTTGTAGGTGTATGAAATCCTGCATATCTTTGAGGATTTATAAAAGCCCACAGCCAAGTCTGCTATTTAAGACAAATAATAGCTGGGTTTAAAAATTAAGCTATCTTCATTTTTTTGTTGTTGTTGCTATTTTGCAATCTCTCAGGGTAATTTTTCCATGGCTTTAAATTCCTTACATGGCATCAAGCATATCATGTGTATGTTAACCCATTTCTTGCTTGGTTCCAGTTCTATAGAACAAATACTGCTCTAAAGGCCCATCTTGAACACTAACCTTCCACGGGCAAACACAGCAAAACTCACTTCACATTTGAAGCAGCCAAATAACTGAGCTAGCACTAAGCCTTTTCTGTTTTGCAATCCAGCAGCTTTAGCAGCTCGTGTTCCTAAACGACACCGATTACAGAGCTCATTGTATAAATTCTAGATTATAAAAACGGCTCGTAACCACGGCCGCCTCTTTCCTGCACTCCTGGAAGTGCTCTGCCTGCTACAAGCTGCACAGCAGGTCAGTAAGAATGCAACAGAGCCAACTCCAAGCAACACCAAGGTGACACAGGCAGGGTTACTCATGATTTAGTGGGCTGCACGGAGCTCCTGGTTGGTAGGCGTTTGAAATGTAAACTCAAGGAATCCAAGCACTCGGATCCGATTTTACTCATTGGAAGGGTAGCTTGTTAACCAGAGTATCCTGGACAAGTTCCAGCATAGGTAACTGCTTTCTCTTTTGGCAAATTCCCCCTCCAATTCAGGAAAGTATTTGTCATTTTTGTCTTCGTGCTGCTCCCATGATGGGGGTGAACAAAGGCAGCAGTTGACATTGATCCACAGTCTCACAAAAGTGGAAAAATTCCACTTGCTACATAGGTAATGGTGAATTAACATTTTAGATGGAGACCCACACACAGATCACTCATGGACAAGTGGTGCTTTGCCATGAGCTACTGGGAGCATCCTCAGGATAAGGCAAAGAGAAACAAGACTCAGTCCGGGTACCACTACAAAACAGTGTGTTATGTGCAACAGAGAACCAGGCAGCATTAGTAATCAAAGAAAGCTCTTCCTTCTTCTAGTTCTAGGCAGCAAGTATTCCACTAAGTGCTCTGAGAGGAGCTACTACTATTAACCATGAAGAGATTCATGTAAGGTTGCCTGAGATAAATGCCTCTATATACCTTTTAAGTCCATGTGCAGCCTGTGCTATCAATGACACTAAAGCAGGTCACTGACTTCCAATGGGCACATTGAGGGCTGGAGTGAACTATCACATCAATACACAGAAAGAGACAGAGACACTTTGCTTCAGGTTTCTGCCCATCTGGGAATTTCAAGCTAGTAGATGCTCTGGAGTCACTCTTGACCAACAGGTTTCATCTAACAAAAGTACATGTATTACGGTGGCACTTTTAAGTGTATTCAAGTGTATAATCTCTTCTAGTCTAAAGGGCCCTCAAGAAGGGCTGTAGGACAGGAGTAATACCACATATGCAGGCAGACTGACATTTCTGCATGAAAAAGGACACTGCTTAATATTATCTTTACGTTAATGATTGAAATGTAGCCATTTGACAAAATCCCCTGTACATATTTCTGGCTTTGCTGACCCTGCCTTTCTCTTATTGTTATAATATTTATGATCTCGTGTATCTCAATCTTTCCATTAAGAGAGTTTTCTGCCGATTCACAGACCAGGTGCTGTGTAGGTGGGTGCTGTGTGGGTTTCCCCTCTGCTCAGATGCCTGAACTACAAGAGCTAAGCATCATGTTCAGCCAGGCCTGAACACCCTTTCAGCCAAGATTAACAATCTATGCCAAATTATGGAGGCAGCCTGGGATCAAAACACCTTTTTTCAACTTTTGTTAATATCTAGTCATATATATATATAGTACAAATCTGTCCATAGAAATCTCTTAATCGCTTGTGCAGGCAGCAAACTTACACCTCATTGGTCAGAGTGTCACTGCACAGTAGATGCCCATCCTTGACCTCGCAGTAATTCATTACTATTCCATTAATTTCAATGGAAAGCATCAGAAATCTCAAAACCCCAAACTTTGTTTTTTGGCACTTCCTAGAGAGCTTTATTTGTGGGCTAGAGGCAGTTGTCTTCTTCAAATTTCAAAGGATGAGATGCTTTATTGCTTCTGCTTTAGCTTAGTAATTACCCAATTTCCAGACTCTGCAAGTGTTTTCCTCTGAATGGAGAGGCACTTGGATGTACTGTACAGTGCCCAGTGCTCTCCACAATACACCAGCACAGTGCCCAGTGCTCTCCACAATACACCAGCACAGTGCCCAGTGCTCTCCAAAACTTCCCTCAGCTTCGTAACAAGGGGAAGCGACCACCTACACGCAGCATTGGGAGTGTACTCCTCAAAGACCCTAAACTCCACCAAAGCCCCCGCTGTCCTTCCCGCTATCAATCCTCACTGGCTGTCAAGTCTCTTTTACTGAGCCTTTGGTAAAAAACAAACACAAAAACCAGTGCAAAATTTAAATAGGACTGGGAAGTACATTTTGTATCAGATTGCCTTGAAGCCTACCGCAGATTTTTTGTGAAACTACACCCATGTTCTCCCAAGTTCTTGGGCACATCTGGAGTTTCACAGTTTTGGATCAAACCAGATGACAGCAGTCTGTCAAAAGACAGCCAGAAGCCCGTCAAACAGATATGAAAAAAGAATTAAACGAAGAAAACTCTTTTGAACTTAAAATAGAATTTTCTGTAGCACAGAAATAGTTCTTTTTTCCAAACTTCCTTTCATGGAAAGGACAGAAAGTTAATTCTTTCTGTCTGAAAACAACACTTTGGCTTTGCTGATGACAGTCTGTAGAAATAGAAAGGCAGGAACGTTTACTACTAGCTGGAGGATAACTTTACCTATGCAAAAGCAGTGTTTGTCACACACATGATGGGGAGATGGGACTGAAACCACACCAGGATTTGTGGTCACCTTTGGGAGAGCCAGTTCTGACCCAGAAGTTCTACACGTCAGATGTGGAAAGCATTCATTAACCCTAAGCACAGTTTTGGACTGAAAAGCCAGCTGAGCTCGCTCAAGGACTCCTGGCTTGTTCTGAGAGACAATGGTTCAGACCATTGTGCTGCTCCTAAACCAAGATTGAGGACTGATCAGGTTGGATTAAAGCCTAGTGGGATTCTGGAACAGAGATTTCTCACTCTGCCCTCTGCTAATATTTTTCCAAAAGTATTTTTGGCAATCCTCTCATTTCTGCACCCAGTTTTCCCTCAAAATGAGCAATGAGATTCCAAGGGACTCTATCAGGAGTTAAAATCACTCAGTATATATTTGCCAGTGCATGCAGTGTTTATTTTTAAACAGTGCCAAAAGTGTTTATAGATAGAAACAACAGGACAACCCATAATTAAATAACTGTTTCTGCTACATCTGCTATTTAGCAACTTGAAGGAAAATAATTTCCCCAACAACAAATAGGAATGGTCAAGAAAGCTCTCAAGTTTGGGCCCATTATTACCATATAAAACAACATATTAGTTGCTTAGCTACCAATCATAAAAGAAGCCCAATTAAAAATGAAAGAATCTTAACTAGCTGCATGGAATATAAAAGTGAAAAGTTAAAAGCTGTCAGGTGGTTAGTGGAGAGAATGCTGAGAAGTGATTGACAAACTGGGCTTGCTTTGCTTCAAATTTGGCTTTGATTCAATAAATGATTGACACACTGATGTCGTCTGAAATAGCAGATTGTGCTTTGGAGAGGCTATTTAGCAGCCCATTGATTGGCAGGTTACTAAAATTGTCCCATGGACAGAGGTAACCAAACAGAGCTATATTTTGACAGGTGGGCTTTTTTTTTTTTCACCTGTATTTACTATACGGTTTGTATTAAAAGCAGAAGTAGAGAAAGGCCCTCAGGAGTGTCACTCAATTTCCACGAAAATGGCTTGATGTCTCCTTTTGTAACACCGCTCCGCAAAACCAGAATTCCATTCCCCCATTAAGTACCCTGCTTTTTATGGAAGGCACTTAAAACCAAACCAAATGGCACCAGAGTTCTTCTCCATGCATGGAGACATACAGCAAACACAAAAGCATTTGCCCATCTGTGCAGCTTCACCTTTGCAAGGCTGAAGCGAGTAAGAAGTGAAGAGGTTCCCTAACCGGCACCGGGTAGCACAGCTCAGTTCAAAGGGATGAGGGATGGTCCTAGCACACAGCCTCACCAGTTCCCACAAGCTAAAGATGGGGTGGATCAGCACCTGACTTTAAGACCAACAACCCCGAGCAAGACAGACTTTGTAAGAACTCACCCAACCTCCCCAAAACAGGTGTGAGGCAGCACAGACTGTCACAAAGGGATTTGGCCACTAGCACTTCAGAAATGCCTGACAGCTCAGAAACAAAGAAAACTATTCTGATCAGTAATGGCTGTTAAAAAACTCCTAGCACTGTTTTTTTAATCAAGGAGCAGCACACAGCATTTTTCTTGAGTAAGCATGAATCCTGCATTATTCCTTTCCTCTGTTACACTGCAGACTCCAAAGACACCAGTTTTCTAGGTTCATTATCATTCTTAGCTTTGATGCTCTTAATACTAAACAAAACAAATCACCATAGCTGAGCAATAAGTCTTTCTTGCCTCTGAATGCCCTCCTATTTACACCAAAATTTCTACTTAGGAAGGACACTGCTTAGTTTACCTCACAAGTTTTAGTCTTCCAACTCTAGACTTCCACAAACCATGAACCTTTCTGATCTGCTTCTCTTGTAACTCTCAGTCATTCACAGAGCATGATCTGGACTTTCTATCTGCAGCTTCTCTACTGCATGTGATTCACTGATAAAGCTCCATTTGACTCAGTCCAGAGGAGTTTTCAGATTGTTTGCAGACAAAACACTAAGAACAGGAGCTTACCTTAGGTGGAGCAATCTGTTCCTCCAGGAGTTCACAGGTTACTTTCTTCACCTAGGAGAGAAGAAATGGTTTCCTTCAGAGAACCTCCTCACAGCACACACAGAAACCAGGCTACACTCAAAATGAAATATTATTCATATCCACTTACCTGACATGCACAGAACCAAGCCAGGACCTGCACCTGAAGGTAGACTACAAGCACTAGACTAAAACATCCTGAATTTAGCTGCTGCAACTGCAGAGCAGCTCTAGCAGGTCACCTAAGTAGTCCCTGTGCTTCCCAGCAGCTGCAGCTCATGAGGGTGCTTTCCAGTCTCTATTGGAACCACCTGGGGAAGAGCTGGTGTGTCCCGCCCAGAAATGCAGCCTGGGTCTCCTGGGCCTCAAGTACAAATGTTTTCACTGACATTCAGAAACTTTTGTCTTCCTTCAGTTTCTACATGTTGCTGTATGAAAACTTTGTCCATTATATCAGTAAAAGGCTTGCTTTCTTAAAGTGAAATTTCAATTCAAGTCATACTTCAATTAAAATCATGTTAAGGGTTTTGTCTTGTTTAGAGACTTCAGCGTGTCACTTAAACTTTCTCTGTGTTGATTATTAAGCAGATGTCGATTATTAAATATAAAAGCAGATTATTAAACAGATAATTTAAAAATTTGGTGTGCGTTTGTCCATTTAAAGGTACTTGATATTAAAAAAAAATATATCCCTGTATGGCTCAATGGGTGACGGGGCACAAGTGCAATGTGGACCCGTAGGAGTATTGAAGTATTTAGTGGCTTGCTTTTTGTCCGACAATTATCAGAGTTGGACAAAACCTCTAGAATTCTAGAGGTTTTAGAAAGTACCAGTATAATTTTAGCCCCCATATCATTTGAACCCCCATACTATTTTGCAGATACATCAATTATTCCAATAACCAGAATAACTTTATTCTCTGGCTATAAATAATAATAATAAATAATCATAGCAATAAAAGGAAGGATTGGCTCCTGCTGCACAAACAATTCATTTGTGGCATAATGGATAGCACACATCCCAATACCGTGGTGACTGGGTGCTTAATAATGAAGCTATCCAGACAGATAGGGGTATCTGCATACTTCATCAAATCGACACTGCTATAGCTGTTTTTAAAAATACATTTAGTGCCAAAGATCTCTGCCTTTGCCTTGTCTTCTGTTCAGGGTAAGCAGCTTGTAACCCACAGCTTCCTGTAGATGTTTGTCCAGTTTGGTCAAGGCTGTAGTGTATGTTCCACGGTTTATCTGCTCTCTTTATTTGGATGGCTACTCTGTCCTTACAAGGTAGAGAGAAATAGAGCATCAGAGAGCTCCTGATATTCACTTACCTGTCTTTACGAGTGACCTGGCCTCTCCCATCCCCTTAGTGCTTTCAAAAGATATTCTACTGTACACAAGAAAACTGCTTCTGCATTTTTATTTGCCTCCTCTGGAAGATCCAACCTCACAACCTTTTAGCTACTGGCAACCAAGACAGAACCTTTCGAAGTGTGAACTTTGTATGGGCACAGGATGCCTTAGGAGTTGTTGCTTTCTCAAAGACAGGACCAAATGCAGTCCTTGTGCTTTACTTGTTCCTCCTTTCCAACTAACACAGTGCAGTCATTTTTTGATTCACTGCCAAAAAAGCCCCCTGCTATCATGTTCAAACTTCTACTTTGCAGGAAGGCGTTTGGTAGTTGTGCATTTTGAACATCATGGTGTATTTTTAACAGACCTATTAAAACATATTTTTTACTTAGATATAGTATTGGAAGAACTCTTGCCGCCTTCATGTTGCTTTTCCATCCCAAGGATGGCAGTTGTCAGCTTTCCTTTTGTTTCAGTTACATCTCTTTCCTTGTCTGGAGACGTTTAAAACCTGCCTGCACATGTTCCTGTGCGACTTGATCTAGGTGATACTGCTGTGGAGGGGGGAATTGGACTAGATGATCTCTCGAGGTCCCTTCCAATCCCTAATGTTCTGTGATTCTGTGACTCTTCAAAGTCTACAGTCCATTTCCTGCACTGTTCCAGCTAATGATTATTATCTAAAAGAATTCTAAAGGGGTTATAATTTTTTTTGAAAAGCAAATAGATGCCCTGGTCCAATGTGCCTGGTGATTAGGTACTTCAAATCCACTGAAAAAAACATGTTTGAGGATTGCAGTATGAACAACTTTTAGATCAAAGTACTTCCACGAGCTGCTGGTTTGTTCGGGAACTGCTATTACAGCATCACTGGGCTTATTTCAGAAAAGGTGGTGCCTTGGGTTTGGGCTTTTCTGGATATTTTTTTAACTGGAGTTTTGTTGTGATTTAAAGAAAGAAAACTCAATTCCTAAAATGAGAGCTCCCAGGCTGTTTCAGTCTGCAGCAGGTTTGCAAGACTGAATTACAAATTCTGGAAATAGGATGTCATAGTTAAAAAATGCACAGTGAGCCTTATGCGTAGTTCTGAATGAGATCGTATGTGATATTCCAGCTGATGACATTGTGATGGAAGATGAACCACAGATGTGGCTGGAGAAGGTAGCTGCAGCCAGAGCTGTGCAAACCTTTGCACTGTTTTAAATTCTCATTCCTCGGCCAAAAAAGATTGTTTTTTGCAGTGAGATGGGAGTTCAAAAATCAAATGCCTTTTTGCAGCCAAAGGGTGAATCCTTTAGCTGAAGATTAGAAGGCAAGTGTCTTTTGAAACGCTGCCTGCTGTTATTCAAAGTACAAATTATTAGCAATACCAGGATCTCATCCCAGGAGGAGAAATTTTCCCTGCCACCCCACCCAAATGGACTAACTGAACTGTGGGCAGAAAAACACCTGAACAGTGGAAAACACATTTCACCCCAATGCTGCTGTTCTACCTCTTTGTAGGGAAAAAAAAAAAGGCTTCTATGGCACGGCGAGGAATATCTCTACAAAAATACCCCAAATATAAATCCTATAAACAAATGAGTATTTATCTAAGTGTGAAAAACGTGCAGAAAATAGTTCCTTATAACAACTGTGAACACACAGCAAAATTGTGAAGAGAAAGTCACAAAACGCGACACCACTAGAAGGGAACATAATAAGAAGAAAGTGTTTGGTAAGTGCCTTCTTTACTCAGAAAAAGACCTAGGAAAGATTACATCTGTCACTCAGCAAAGAGAGAAAGCTTTTGACAGATCACCCTAAGAAAGCCTTTTTTACTTTCATCTTCGCTATGGGAATCGGCTGTGATCAGATTGCAAAAATAATCAAGACCAGTATCAGAATAGTGGGAGCTCTGGCTGCAGTGGGAATGAGAGTTTCAACAGCACACAGAAAGCCAAGCACAGTGACAAGTTCAGGCCATTAACTCCTCTTAGAAGTAATTCAGTCCTAACAAAGGTCATCCCTCAACCCCTGTGGAGGACCAGTGGTTTGGAGAAGACTTAGACCAGTGCAAACACTGCAGCTACCTTTGAGATGGAAGGTGGAAAGGAGCCCTTGAGTCGTCTTACTCTCTGCTCATACTGGAACAAAATAATCAAGCTATCCATAAGGATCTACAAGGTTTTTGGAGACAATCAACAGTCAACATGAATTTGTTCAGGATAGAGTCTCCTTCTTTGGAGACATTTGAAACTCACCTGGCCAAGTTCCTGTGCAACTTGATCTAGGTGATCCTGCTGTGGCAGGGGGATTGTGCTAGACGATCTTTTGAGGTCCCTTCCAATGCCTAGTGTTCTGTAATTCTGTGAAACTGTGAAATCTCATTCCACGACAGTGTGACAGACCTTGTGGACAAAGAAGATTCTACCACCATCACACAGTCTCACACAGGTGTGTGCAGAGGAGGGCCACGAGGATGATCAGAGGGCTGGAGCACCTCTCCTGTGAGGCCAGACTGAGAGAGTTGGGGCTGTTCAGTCTGCAGAAGAGGTGGCTCCCATGTAGCCTTATTGTGGCCTTCCAAGTATCTGAAGCGGGCCTACAAAAGGCCTGGTCAGGGGCTATTTAGGATGTCAGGTAGCGACAGGACTAGGGGGAATGGAGCAAAGCTGGAGATGGGTAGATTTAGAGTGGATGTGAGGAGGAAGTTCTTCACAGTGAGAGTGGTGAAAGCCTGGAATGGGTTGCCCAGGGAGGTGGTTGAGGCCCTGTCCTTGGAGGTGTTTAAGGCCAGGCTGGATGAGGCTCTGGCCAGCCTGATCTAGGGTGGGGTGTCCCTGCCCTTGGTCTAGGTGATCCTGCTGTGTCAGGGGGATTGGACTAGATGATCTCTCGAGGTCCCTTCCAATCCCTAATGATTCTATGATTCTAGGTGAGAGAAATCCTCCAGGTGACAGATGCAGGGGGCTGCAAGAGATCAGAAAGTCATGCCCCAAATTGCACCCTCACTGTGGGGCTGCGATGTTGTCTGCAAGGGCCCTGGGCCCAGCGAGGGCCCAGCAGGTGGAACAGAAAATATTTTGCGTGATATCTGCAGATGGTACCAAGCTAGGGGGAACAGCAACAGCCTCTGCAGACAGCACTGTAATACAGAACAGTCTTGACAAATTGCAGAAACAGTCTGAAAAAATAGGATGCAATTCAAGATGAATCAGTGCAAAGTTGTCACTGATGCATAATCAGCTGTTCAAATATAGGATGGGGACAACTGATTACAAAGCAGTTCTGCAAGAAAGCATCTGGGGTTACAGTGAATCAGAAGCTGTACATGAGTCAATGGTGTCAGGCTGCTGCAAAAAGGGCACATGTCAAACTGGGATGTGTAAACAGGAGTGTCATATGTTCGACATGTGAAGTAATCCCACTTGGTCCTGGGAAGCTTTCAAACGCAGTGCAGTGTCCAGCTTTGGTCACTGCCCTTCAAAACATGTGTTGTCCACCCACGGAACAATTAAAAGGGTGCTGGACCCAGAAAACACAACCTACAAGGGAATGACTGAAGAAATGTGGGTTGTTTAGTGACCAGATGTAATAAATCTTCAATTACATTTAAAATGCAAAGAGGAAGGAAAGAACCTGTTCTCCATTTCATTTCAGAGCATCACATAAACAAAGAGAGACGTGTTTCCTAAAAGAGTTCAATAACAGAAAAACCTTCTAAGGCCATTAGAGAAGATCCCCCAGAGGAACTGTTGAATCTGTATCATATTGGTCAAACGTGCCTCAGGAGTGAAACAAGGTTTGGGGGATTGGACTAGATGATCTTTCGAGGTCCCTTCCAATCCCTAATGATTCTATGATTCTAAGGTCTAGGGTGGGGTATGCCTGCCCATGGTGGGGGGATTGGAACTGGATGATCAGGTGATCCCTTCCAACCCTGAGTGATTCTTATTCTATAACTTCTCCAGTGAAGAGATCCTGCTGTGGCAGGGGGATTGGACTAGATGATCTTTCGGGGTCCCTTCCAATCCCTAATGATTCTATGATTCTATAAGTATAGTAAATCCTGTCAGCGGGCAGAGATGACTGTACTGAAAGTGTGAGAAATCCTCAGCCTGCACACTGAACCTTTCGAAAACTTTGTAATCTGAGATTTTAAAGAAATGTTTCATTTTTTCCCCCCAGTTATTCTGAATAAGAAGGAAACAAATGCTGAATGTATTTAACAATACATGTTGGAGGAAATGTTACTTGTGAACTAAATGCGTCAGTAGCTGCTAAGATCACTACATATAAAAACATTTATCCAACCTCAAAAATATCTACTTGTTTTTTTCCATTTGTAGAACTTGTCAGACTTTCCACTTCTTTCTCCAAAGTAGTAGGCAAAGTGTGAAGGGGTTCATAACTCCAAGATTAATTTCATTCAAGATGAGTTACGTACCTACAACTTCTCAGGGAAAAAAAAAACAAAACAAAAGGAGAGCAACAAAGCCTCACATGTAATTATCAGCTGAGCAGCCAGAGAAAGAAAGACAGACAACAAGAATAAGAAGATAAGACACTGCAAGTAACAGAGCTCAGCTTGTTGTGACTACTCTTGATGGGAACTGTTATCAAAGTCAAGTACACAAAGCATATTTGGCCCTTTATTGTGCACAAAAATGTCTGTAAACTTTACTGTGATGCAAAACAAACCACACACTTTGTTTTAAAAAAATCAGCCCTAAGCCACCCCAACGCTAGAGCAATAGAGGATTTGTGCTGTGCCAGATCACACTGCTGGTCTGTGTAACCTGCACCTAACCAAGAAATTGGAAAGCCTACAAGAACACACCTAGCTGACTGCATATTTGGGGGGAGAATATTCCTTCTGGATCCCACTGGGGAATTCAGCTCGTGTCCTGAAGCATGAGATTTGATTACTCTTTTTTGAACATGCATAGCTGCCATTGCTATTACTGGTCATAACATTTTGTCAGGAAAGAGAAATATTATTCTGCAATGTAATAAAAATAGATAAAATTCAATACAGCTTCAGAATCATTTGCTACCTTTCCAAAGTCAACATTAAGCACCCATCAAGATTACTCCATTGGATAAGCCAAGGAAGCCTCCAGTGCTATCTGTTCCTTTTATTATCTCTAATTTTCAAGTGTGTAAAAATGCTTTCAGTAAATATTATGGGTTCTTCCTGTGCTAAAAGAGATGCTAAATGACCTTCACCAACTTAGTTATAAATAACAGAAGCAGGGAGCACACAAATGCCAGATAGTTTCAGCTCTATTCAAACCTATCAGTGAATTCTGACCAGTGGATAAAAATGGACACCAGATTCTGCTTGGTTTTTTCTCCCCTCTTCATAATCCCACCCCAGTTCCCTCTTGAAAGGCATTCTGTTCTGTCAGCCATAATGGCATCTGCTGGTGGAGACAGGAAGCCATAAATCTGTAGGGTTCCTCTCGACCAAGCCTTGTTAATGCTCCCATTTATCACTGAGGATAGGGTGCCATCTCACTGGTGCTCTACTCAGAAGTCCATCTTCTCAATTTCCCCTTCCCAAAGGAGTAACCATTTAAAAGAGTGACTTTCTCATCTTGCATGTTGAGACTGAAAACGCCACTGATACAAATACCATACTCAGTGTGTAGCATTTGGATTTAAGCCATGACTCTGGAGAACAATAGCTGCTACTTGCTGATCCCAGACTACACTGAATCACTGCTTTGCTTACATCTAGAGCTTCTATCTTTCAACTTGCACAAAGCAGCAAGATCCCAGATGGAGAGGTTAAAATCAGAGCAGACCCTGTCGTCTGCGCCCTCGTCCCTCTCGATGCCTGGCAGTATTGCAGCACATCACGCCACATCCCATGGTTTGGGAGAACAGTTAATAAAGCATCACTGTGTTCAAACAGCATTTAGTACGAAATTCTTCATAATAAACGAACCATCCTAATCAGAGGTGCGGCCAGGGAGGAGAGGACATATAAAACCAGCTGGAAGTATCTCAGTTTTTTCTGATTTGGGACTCCAGACACAGAAGCTGAAGGGGACCAAATCACAGACCAAGGCAGGATAAAATGTGAAAGGAAAATCCTAGTTTGCCACCCTGTCCCTGAACTACTTGATTCTGACCCAGTGCTTCACTTACAAATTAGATAGTGTGTCACTTCTTCTCATCACCATGCCAGGATAATTGCCCCACTGATGCAGATGCTGTGGCCCCTCCTGGCCCTGTGTTTACACCTGCCTGAACTGGAGACAGAGCAGTAATCCCTGGTGTGTGCCAAAAGGATTCTACCCATGCTGCACACAGGTATTGTGCAGTTGTGACTGAGCCAAGCAGAGCTGTTCACTTCTGAGTGAGTTGTGCTAGGCAGAGGTGGGTAAATTAAGTTTTTGTAGTAGTTTTATCCAGTTTTATCTTTCAAACTAAGCCTTTGCTCAAACCAATAAATAATTTCAAATTGCTTATAAAAATTGCTAGAGTTTGTGCAGGGGAAGCTATCAAATAATTTGAGTGAAATTGTGGACACTTTCATAAACACAACCTCAATTTAGGCTGCTAAATACAAAGGTCACTTAGGGGTCTTCCCATGGAAACTCATTCCCTGTCTGAGCTGCAGGACTGCAGTTTGCAGATCGCCCGTGACACTGGCTATAACACAGCGGCTCTTGCTGGTGCTCTGTAACAGAGCCTGATCTAGCAGATTCTTCTTAGAGGGATGCAAATTATTCCTATTAAATGCAACACTTTCATTAGAGAGATGCAAATGCTAAAACAGACTCCAAAGATTGTTTTTAAAAACTCAGTCCATAGCACAAGTTATGGACTACTGCAAAATTCACTTTTGAGAGCCCTTATACAAACTGTTACAGTTGTGCATGTAGAAATCAATCTGGCTTTTTGGCCTCATATCCCTTTTAAACCCTTAATGTTCTAAAAGCAGCTGTGGGGAGAAAAACCCATAAAACAAGCCAGCAGGGCAGGCCAAGGTATGTACGTCTATGTGTTTTAGGGGAGAAAACTTTTCAGTGTCACCTGCCCCCCCTTGGCCTGGCACTCTGTTGGGCTAAGAAACTCAGTGTTGTCTGATGGGACATTGCTTTAGTTTGCCATGAGAAGCACCTGATGGACATACCTGATTCCCGCTAAATCCAGAGGGAATTAGGAGAGCAGAGGGTGGTAACCCCCTAACCCCAAACCCCATAATGGCACTTTCCCCCTGCCCGTGTGGTCTATTCCTGCTATGGAGGGGCTCCAAATGAAGTCCTGGGTTCCACCTGAACTTCATCAAACTTTGCGTTTACGTCCAGCCGGCCGATCTCCCGCTGCTCCTACCACCGAGAACACCTCAGGGTGAGCGATGAGATCTCGGCTGTCAGGAAGGGGTCTCGGTTCCCCCTGACCCGGGCTCTCTGCTGCCGGTCACACCTGAGGCAGCTCCGCTTCCGCAGCCGCCGGGGTACCGGCGGGAGCGACCCTCCCGCGGCGGGGAATCACCTCTAATCCCCGTTATCCCGGCGGAAACGCCTTTCCCGAGTGACACAGGCCGGAGCACGAAGCCCCCGCCATCGTCGGGGCCACCCCGTCGCAGTTCCCCCCCTTTCCCTAGTGCAGGGCGCTCCCTGGGAAGGGGGGTCCCGCGGGGGTGCCGGTGTGGCGGGGTGGAGGCGGGGGTCGCGTCGGGCGGGGCGGCCCCGGGGACACCGGCGCTGTCTCTTTAATAAACCGCGCTGCCGCCCGGAGTAAATTTCCTCCTGTCATCGGGTGGCGGAGGAGGAGTTTGTTAATGTTGGGTTTGCTCGGTGGATCGATGTTCGCTGGCATCGCCTCGCCCTGCCTGTGTGTGCGTGTGTGTGTGTGTGTGTCCGTGTGTCGGTGTGTCTGTCTGTGTGTGCGTGTGCGTGTGCACAGCGGCTGCTCCCCCCGCGCCTCCCTGCCCGCTCCCACATCACTCACTGCCTGGCATCTGACAGCACGAACCTGCAGCGCTCCCGCNAAGAAAGAAACCTAGATCTCTAAAATAAAATAAAAAACCAAACAGGTTCCTATCAGTGAAGTGGAAAGGAGGGGGGGGCAGGGGAGGCTTGAGGGGGGTGTTGGGGAAAGCNACACCCGGGCACCGCTCCGCCATACGGCTCTGCGAGGAGGAGGAGGAGGAGGAGAGGAGAGGAGAGGGAGGAAGCAGCCAGCCCCGCAGTCTTGCCAGAGCTGCCTTTTTCTTTTTCTTTTTTTTTTTTTATATATACATCTCTATTTTGTTATTTATTTATTGCCGTTCTCTGGCACTGTTTGGGCGCCTTGCAGTTGCTCCTGAGCTTGGATGTTCGAATCAAAGCAAAGCAAGTGTTGCAACAGTTAAAAAAAAAAAAGCCAACCNGATTGGAGAAAGTAGAGCGATGCCAAGGAGGAAACAGCAAGCACCCAAACGGGCTGCAGGTAAGGAGAAGCCATCCACTTACACAGCCTCTGTCTCTCCACTCCTTCCAATCCTACCCCCCATCTTTATTATTATTTAGGGTCACCCTTGCTTTTCCGGGCTGGATCTTTATTTATTTATCCCCCCACCCTCCCCCTCCCTTTCCCTTCGTAACTCTGTGGAACCAGTTTCATTCCGTATTGCCAAGATCTTTACTCTGACATGGGCTGTCCCCTTCCACCCTCCTGCCGCTCCCACCGCGCTCGGTCCCCGCTGCCTCCTGCTCCCACTTCCCATCCTGCCCTGGCCAAACTTTTCCCCCCAACTTTCTTCCACTCGGCTCCCCTTCTCCCCCCCTGCCCCTTTCCGTTACCGAACCGAAAGCAGCCTCCCATTTGCTTCCCCGCTTCTGTCTTTTCTTTTTTATTCCCCCCTCTTTCTGATTATTTTTCCCCCTTCTGGTGCTTTTTTGTTGTTGTTTTGTTTTTAAAACGTGTGTTTCGCGAAGTGGGTCGGTGCGGTTTATCTTTTATTTCGCCGTGTTTCTGGTGGCAAGGCTGGCCGGGGGTGTGTGTGTGTGTGAGCGTGTGTGTGAGAGAGCGCTGGGTATGCCTGAAATAGTCCAGGGACTGTCTCTGCTGATGAACCCGGTGGGGAAGTTCAGCCTTTGATCATCAGTGGTGAAAATTGCAACAGGAAATAAAATGAAACGTTCTGACTGTTAGAAGACAATCCGCGTTTTCCAATCAAATCCTCCTTTTGTTTTGTAGCCGAGTTTAGATGTCTGCATATGCCAAGTGGTTTTGCAATTTGTTTTATTTTCTCCTTTTTTTCCTTAAAGAAGAAAAATACTTTGCAACTTTGGAAGTGTTTTGTCTTGTCGTTTGTAGGGTGTTCTTTTTCTTTTGGGGGCCAAGAAAAAGAAGCTGATGAGTGGGCCTGTGTAGTAAATCCTTTCAAAGAGTTTTCTTTCAGGCTGCTTAATTGCTTTTTATTTTTTTTTAATAGTGTGGTGGGGTTTTGTTTCTGGGAAGCGCAATATGGAAGTTCATTTTTCTCCTGCCAGACCCACCCACTGAAAAATCAGCTTTCCAGTTGATTGCCAGCTTTGATTTGACATTTGATTGATCACCTGTCATCTTGCTGCCTTTGATCTATTCATTCTTGATATATATCAATAAATCACTCACCATGGTAACCCAAGTGCCAATGACGTAAGGCTTGCCCTCTAGATTCTCTTAGCCAGACATGCACAATTATTATCTTGTTTGGCTTTTAATGTAGGCGGGATTTTTCCCTTCTTTCTTTTTTTTTTCCCCCTCTTTGTGTCCGTCATCAGATTAGTTCGGTAAATAAAACTAGAACTTTATGCTTTTAGTTTAAAAATGGTTTATTAATCTTTCTTCTGCATATTTCCTGAGCGTAGCATATTAGATGTGGGACAAAGTGTATGGGCAAGTTTAGCGGCGTACTTGAATAAACTTTGTAAAGTACTGCTTGGGATCCATTCGAAGGTAAATGTTATTCTGGAGAAACTGGGACATGGATAACTTTCCTAAACTTTACCTATTTTGCTGTATTTGTATAGGTGTAGGACAGTGGTGGGTAGGAAGAGTCTTTTGGGATGTGATGAGTGAATGCACCTATGCAGGTTGCTAGTCTGATTCCTAGCAAGCAAAGCTTCCCTGTGACTGTAAACAACAGCAGAGCTATAAATGCCTATCTCTCTATATGTATGTGGAAGAAGTCTCTGATGAGTTGCTGTTATTGTTTTATTCACAAAGAGGTAACATCTGAATAAGGCATTAACGTTTCCAACTTGCAGGATAAATAGCTATTTTTCATGGATGCTGATCATCACAGTGACAGTGCTAGAATTGCTCCTTTTTACTCTCTGTCAGGAGTATGAGGCTTCATTTTATTTTCTTTTCCAAGTAGAATTTTCACTTGGAGTGTGTGTGGTATCTTTTTGTAGAAGGGTCACACAGTTCTTTTTTCAGAAATAGAGGCTACAGAGTAAGTCAATTTTTGCGAGCAAAGCCCATGCTGTTGTTTCCCGGGATTTCCCTGCTGAGAATACAGTAAGATGTGTTTTTATCCACAATGCTACAGCCTTTTTTGAGAATCTTAATGATGAAGGAGAAATTTGAATGGCCATGATTACATTTCTCCTTCCTTTTTGTCAGTATGAAGCATGCAGTGCTCTTCTGTGGTGCATTTCCTTGATTATATTTGTCCTCAGATCAATGTTGTTTCAGGTGAGCAAAATAGTGCAAATGCAGTCCAGTTTTACCCAGCATAACTGATCTGAAGTAGGTTTGTACATTTGCAATGGTTCTCCTGCTTTGAAGTTGTATTTGTGTGTTTTGAGGGGGGGGACAGGGGGTGTTTCAAAGAGCAGACGTGCCTCTTGTATGTAGTCCTTAAAACTGACTTTCATTTTCAGGGATAATACTGAGGTTCTGTTTTTATGGGGAAAAATACCTCAAAGTGACAGCAGACAGACTGTGCAATAAGAACTGAATTGCTCATCAAGGCTGATAGCAAAGCTCCTCATTCCTTTTGTTTAAGGGAGTTAATACATTATATATTACTTAATTTCAACTTCTATTTATTTTTAGTTGTACAAGCTCAAAGGTATCAGTTGCACTGCATTTTGTCTTGATGGCAGCAGAGATATTGAAGAGAAGTTTGCAACTTTTAGCTTCTTCAGATAGTTTACCTCCAACGAAAGAAAAATGATAAGCCTTATGATTCAGGTCATGCCTGCTTTTGTCGCTGCTTAAAATTAACTACTACGCACAACTGTAAATAATTACTACCATGCACTGACTTTGAAAGCAGGTTTTTAGTTTGATTAATGAATAATGTAAAGGTTAGAGAGAACCGGCGAGTGAATCAGAAGTGAAGTCCTGCTGCTAGATGAAAATCTATCTGGAGGAATATCCATGGCAATTTTGTCCTTTTCTATTATTAATTTTAAGCCTTGTATTCCTAAGAAACGTATTACAGACCACGTTAATGAAACCAGGTAGCGTCATGGGATAAATGGATGCTATCTATGTTTGTTAGGGGGGATTTTTCGTCTCAAATTGCACTTTTAAAGACACTGGTGCACATTGACACTGAAACTATGTCAAATGCATTTTGATCTTTCCAGGGCCAAACCTTTTCTCAGTCCTCATTCCCATTTCGATAATTCTGGAAGCAGATAGCTCCTGCTCTTTGTATCGGTGCCTGCGCTAGTATCATACTTGTGTTTGTGATAAACAACCCATTAGTGTTGTAGCTTTCACCCAAATGAATCACAAAGGGCTTTACAAATGGTGGGCCTGATTCTTCTCTCGCTCAGGTGCAAATCAAAAGTAGCTTTACTAGCAGCGTCAGTGCTGTTGCAGGGAGTCCTGCCTGCTCCTGCGAGTGAGAAGAGGCTCAGGCCCAGAAAGTACTTCATTCTTCAATGAAATGCAGCCACCTCTGGGGTAGAAGTCTTGTAACGATTCCGTAACAAATGGTAATATATTAACAGAAGGGTGGGAGCAAAGCAGAATTGCTATTCAGATTTTATTCCTAGGGGTATGAAATAGCTTTCAAACACAATTTCACTGGATTAAACTCCCCTTTCCCCTGCAGCTTGTTTAAATGTGCATATTTTATTTTGTGATCATGAATTGCTAGTTTGCTTTTTTAAAGCCTGCAAAGAGTAATCTGGACTTAACGCCTTTTACGGCTGCAATTTTGTGTTTCTTCTCTTTCTCTCTCAGCTCCAGTGTTGTCTCTAGGAACGAAAGCTTGGGGAAAAAGTACAGCAGAAACAGATAACAGCCACATTTATTTTGTTTATTGGAGCTGTAGAATAACAGAGTTTTGTTTTTGGAAAAGCCCTTGTAGAGCAGCAGAGAGAAGACGGTTAGCAGTCAGGACCTTAAGGCTGCAGTTTGCACCTTAGTAGTAAAAGGTTATTTAAAACAGAGGCATATTTAGAGCGCGGAATTCTGCTTGTGCAGGGAGCAGAGTAAATGACCAGCTCTGTCTGAGACGCGTCTTTCTCTGGCGAAGGGAAGCGATGTGTGCCCGTCCTCATAACCAAGAGCGGTGGGGCTTTTGGAGAATTATTTGTGTCCTTTATTGTTGGGGCAATAGAAGCAGGTTCCAAGCAATCAGCACTGAGTGAAACTGTAGAAATGGCAGCACTGCTTTGTTTAAACATCCTCCAGAAAGGCAAGTGCACATCAAAACCATCTAAACAGCTCATGCCTCAGAACCTTTCAGTTACTCTGCACATCACAATGCTGACAGATGACAAAAAACCCAAGGTGTTCACAAACAAGAGGAGCCTCTAAACCCAGGTTAATTAAACGTATTCCAAACTAGGTATTTCTCCAAATGCAAAGGCATCGAAATTAGTCACCATCTGTATTACATTCTGGAATTGGCTACTAAGCCTGAAGCTGCTACGTAATGTTTCCCATATCAAAACTCAGGCCTGAATGGGACGATTTGAAATCACATTCATTTTAGTTCCTGTTTCCTTATTTCAATTTTACTCTCACAGTACATTATCACTCTATAAAGAGCAGGACTCAGCGAGAGTTCAGCCCTTGTAACTGAAATAAAAGGTGTTTCCATCGGTAAATGGCAGGATTTTACAGCGCTTTTAAAAACCCGTTTGTTGTCAGAAATCCTTTTGCATAAATGCTCTCCCTCTTCCACGCTCCATAACTGAAAAGCCCATTTTCTTCAAAACAGCAGGATTTTGGTATTTCCTCCCAGGGCTTTCTACTCCTGCTTTTCGCTCTCGTTCATAGCACCCACCTGAAGTAACTGTTTCCCCTAGAAGAGGGCCCTGGAGTTCCTCTGTTGCACAGGGCCAGGGTGAGGGAGCCTTTCTGCTGTCATTTCTCCCCATCCCGATGAGGACATCACTCCCAGAGAGCAACTCCAGACTCATGGAAAAAAAAAAAAAGAGAGAGAAAGAAAAAAAAGCTGTCAGTTGCTGTGGCTGCAATTCCCAACTTAGCAGCAGCAGAGGGAATGGAACTGTACTCTATCAATTACAGTCGGAACCAGAGGCTAAACACTTATTGTGTTAAGCTATTGTGCAGATCTGAAGAGCTCAAATGTAAAAAAAATACCATGTCAGCTAGTGGAGGGGAGGATAAGGCCTGGTGCTTCTCCTGGGTGACGTATGATTAGCAAACGCAAAGCAGTACTTTTCAAATCCCATGCAGTGCCTCTCAGGTTGAGGCAATGTGTGTACCAGGACGCGTTGGCTTTACACAGGGGGTCCCGTTGACTTTGCTACTGGAATAGGGTGTTGGTTTTCCCTTTTCTCTGCAAAACGAAAATATTTGTGAAGCTTTGCCTGCAAAGCGTGCTCATGCAAGCAGGGAGAGATCTTCATCCATCTCCAAATGTGTTACAGGAGTCAATTGGAAACACATTACACTCTCAGCTGAAGTCCTACATTTCATTCGTGCAAGAGCAGTGATTTTTCATTACCTATTTAATTACGATAATTTACATGAGAGTGAGTCCAGTTCTGCAGCTCTCACTCAGCACTTTGCTTCAATGGGTAACTGGCCTGTGTAAAGACCCTATGTGAGACTGGGCTGTTCGGCTACAAAATCATATGGTCGAGTTTCTTTGGTTTTGCCTCTGAAGAAGGACCAGATTCTATCACTAAGCAGTAAATCTAGGCAGAGCTCTGCCGTAACTTGTGTTACTAATGGTGCCATGCTATTCCTTTCTAAAATCTGAGATACATCACTCGCTCGGCTAAACTTTACTTCTCAAGCACACTGCTAATTGCCAATCACCATCTCTTGGTGCCAGTAGATGATACGGTCTTCTAAAGAATCCTCCTTTTAACATGCAGCGTTGATGTTGTGCGCAACAGTGGCAGCTTCTCAAGTGAATGGGTGAAGATGGCTTTGCACATCGGAATCCTAAAACTTCCATGTAGTTTTAGAGATGAAAATCAGTTCTTTCTCATTAAAGCTCCCTCTCACTTGAGGCTGTTGGATCTTGGCACCGAGTCATTTTTATCGCATTGTAATAACGGCTTCTGCGACTGAGAAATACCTTGACAGCGAACTGTGTATTTTTTAAGGTTTCAAGGAGAAACGCATCACAGAAGCACAGTTTCCCATTAGATTTACACATCCCTCTTTAACTGTTGCTGGCTCCACATCCGTTACCTTGTGAGGGTTTTCAGGCGAAAAGAAGTGGAAAAACTGGTCTTGTGATCTAAGTGTGGCATTAAGTGTTTCATTTAGAAAAATGAAGAGAATCTTTGTTTCCCTAAAAGAAGTGTTTCCCCCCACTTTGCCCTAGGAAAAAGAAGTCACAACAATAGCTTTAAAATGACAGGGTTCGATTGTGCAAAATACAGAGTTTATAACGTGCAGCGCTCAACAGCCCCGAGTATTGGTAAAATTCCACAGTTAAATAGAACAAACAGTCCTGAACGTGCTGGGAACAGATCCTTTTCAGGCACACACTCTCAGATACCTGCAAAAAAGAGAAACAAGCACCTGCCTGGGAGAGAGATGCTCTGCTCTTACTGACAGCAACTGGAAAGCTCCGTTATTTAGAACAGGTTTTTATTATTCCACCAAAAGTTAAAGCTCATGTGAAACTGGGAGTTGCATCACTGAAAGTCGTTAGTGAGTGTTTATTTTCTTTAAACCTCCAGCTCATTGAGTCTGGTGATCATGTAAATGCCTCATATGTATTTTAAAAAGGAAATGTATTTTAAACCTCTCGCTGTGGAGAGCTAAGGAGCTTGGAAACATGTAACCTAGAAGTTCTTATGCGGAAGGAAAATGCCATGACTCTGAAAAGTGACTGGTTTTAACATCTCATATTTTTCAGCCACTGTCATGATTTTTGAGGTTGTGCTTGATGATAAACAAGTCTGGCAATACTGCTTTTGATTGATTCTAATGATGAACTGGTGTATGTGTCTGCGTGTGTAATTATGCACATTTAAACCCATGGTACCAGTAAACAAAATACATAACATAATGACGGAGTGGGGCTACACGAACAGTAGCTCCGAATTTGTATTGCTATAAACAAAGCACTTTTGAGAGATCAAACCATTGGCTCTTGAGGAGCGGCTTTCAATTGAAGTTTTGTGGAGATCGTTTTTAGTGGCAATTAAATCTAGAAAGTTAATAGCCAGCAACTGTTCTTTAAAGTCTAAATACTTGCAAGACCTAGAGGAACGCACAGCCTACCTTTTTTTTTCCAGATACAATCAGGCTCAACTTTATTGAAAGAAAAATTTTACAACTAACAACATTAATGCTGTATTTTTATCGTATTAATGCAAATGAGATGCTGGCTTCTTTCTTTCATCTCCAAGGCTTGTACCTATTACAGCTGTATCTTATTCCTTTCTGTGTCTTTTCTCCCTGTGTTCAGTAAACTGCTATCATCTAATGATACCGAGACTCATTAAAGTTACTCACGATGCTAAAGAGACTCTGAGAAGTGTCCTTAGCTCTAGATGGCTATCGACAGGCAACACTACCGAGTACATGGGAAAAACTAATCCAGATAAACTCTTCCATTTCTACTTTGAGAAACCCTCAAAATTTATAGGTGAAGCAGGAAGGAAAGCTTGCAGGAAGGAGTGTGCACTGGAAAGAACAGGTCATTTTTAATACACAGCCCTACCTGACACAGATAAAAAGCAATAAAGTTTTAAGAAGCACTCTGGCTCTTCCTGCATGTCTCTCCAAAGACTCATGCAACCGAAAAGCCTGTTGTGCTTGTTTTTACACATGTGTAAGAGAAAAGGGGCAATTTTGCATGCGGCCTAATACTCTAGCACAATATAATCAGAATTCTTTCTGGTTGCTCTTTCAGTCTCTCTCTTCATATAAAATTAAGACCCACTTATCTTAAATTGTAGTGAATCTAATTCAATATTGCTTTCATAACTTAAAAACTGCTGTTACATATTCCCAATCCAGCTTTGCCGAAGCGATATTTGGTCTGTTTATGTGGGATTGGTGCAGAATTTGTATTGAAACTAGAGCAGCACGCAGTTCTTGGCTTAATGAAAAAAATTAGGAATATTTTAGGAAATAGGCATATTAGGAAATAGGAATATTAGGAAATAGGAATATTAGGAATATTAGGAAATAGGAATGAAAATCTGCACATAGGTACAGTTTGGTGTGTGCAGACAACATCACTTTTTCTGTCACTCACCCTCCACTTGTACAGCATTAATTTTGTTTCGGTAGGAAGATTTTACTCTGAATTTTCCATGTGTGAATAGTTGTGTGTGAACTACTCTGGGAATCACCATTAACAGTTTATAAGGCCTGCAGTTTTCTTTGTACCTATAGGACAAGCTCGTTTGCTGCCTGCAGCGTGAGTGAACTTCACAGAGCAGAGCTGGGCCCGTTCATGATGTACAGTGGTCTACCAAAGAGATACCCCCTTACTCTAGCTGGTGTGCTGGTCTACCAGAATTAGTGTTTTGATGTCCTTTTCAGCCATGTCACAACATTTATAGGAAAGGTACAAGTAGTATTAAATTAACATGTGAAAGGAGAAGGAAGCTAAGTAGTTTTATTGATCATCTGTAGCATTAAACGCTAAAAAAAATTAAAAGCTCTCTGCTGCTTTTGATTAGCTCCATGGTACCAGCTCATATGTGTGTGCTTTGTTAGGAAGTGGAATATTTCTTCACACTTAACACCTTTCTTTCAAAGATTTCTTACTAATGCTACCTCTTCCTCCAAAGAACCCCAGTGAAGTAGACTATTTTCCCCCCATTTTACAGAATAGCAAATTGAAGCCAGGAGGTATTAGCTGATTTGCTCAAGGTCAAACAGCATTTGTTCCTAATTCCCTGCTCTAGGTACTAGATCACATTTCTGTCATCAGCCCACTTCCAGGAGAGAAAGCTGGGCTGGAGACTCAAGATGTCCACATGCTGCTGGGGTAAGAAGGAGCAGCCCAGCTGAGCACTGGGAGTCCACTCTGGAGGGGAGCTGGAAAGGCAAATTGATCCTTTCTCTGGTGGAGGAGGTGTCACTTTTCTTGCATTGCTGAGCTCTCAAAAGTGGAAGGACTCACAACTAGTGAAAGCAGAGCTCTGTTGACACTGTCAAAGCCAAGGGAGCTTTCCTAGGCAACAGTTTTAGGAAAAATAATGTAAATATTTTCCTTCCTTTAGATGTGTTTTTGGTCAGTGATAAGTTCCAGGACCAGAGAATTTGGTTGCGGTTACCTTCCCTTCATACAATGTTCTCCATTTCCCTGTCAGACCTGCAATCTAACTTTGTACTTGTGACAGTAGACTATGCATTGCTTCGGGAATTATGAAAAGCCTGGTCTGGGTGCAACTGAACAAGACAGAGATATTCTCCCTCCACCCAGACTGCCTGGCTCTGATTTTCACAAGTCAGTTTCCAACATTAAGGGACAAAATCCTTGCATGGGCCTGAATTTTCTAAAGCTTTTAGCACCAAGCATCTCCCATGGACCTTCCTTGGCTTCCTCTCTTGTGTAAACTGCAATTGTTAAGCCTCGATCACGGGTAGCGTTGGTTTTCTAAAGTGGAGATGTATGTATTGCCTATAGAAGAAATATGATGCAAGTAATAGCCTATGGATTCATTAAGGATTGTTTATGTTTATTTTCACACCATATTACCTCTCAGGAATGGTCGTTTCAGCCATTATATTGACAGGAACTCAGAATAAATCTTAGGTAATATAGGGCTAATCTGCCATACCTGGGAGACCACCTGCTACCCCCTCCAACAGAGGCCAGATCATTCAGTGCTGAATTACCAGGTAGGGCTTTCTTCCCTGGAGCTGGGGACTTGGGAAGCTCTCCCATGGCTCCTTTTCATGTGGAAATTAATGCTTGCCTCTATTTCTGAATAGTAGGTTATTAGAGTTCATATGCAAATTCCCAGGATGGGAATTTGTCTCACTTTGATAATTGATATAATAATATATATTTTTAGTGGTCCAAAGTCCTTGAGCTTGAGCCTTGTATATGTAATTTGTGTTTATTTCTTACTGTTATTAACTGTAATTTAGTTGTTGGCGCCTTTCATAGCCTTAGATTGAAGGGAGTGTCTCTATCCCATTGCCCCTCCACAAACATTGCCCTTTTAGGGTTCTTTAGCCTGTATCCTTGCCCAGACATTTCCTAGCCTGTCAAATGCTGTCATTTTGTTCCTTACGGATCATTCACAGAACGTCTCCTGTTGCACACACAAATAAGGAACAAATGCAATCAGAATGCATCATCGTTTAGCATAACAAATAAAACCCGATCGGTGCAGATTTCCCTTAAAGCGTCTCTTAATACGTATTGTCAAAATGTCTGAAGATGTCTTTTACTCATAAGCATTTAATTATTTCTGACAATTAAACTAATATTCAGAGCAAGAAAAAAAAACTAAGGATATTAAATATTTTCTCTTGTCAAAAGCTAACAAAACGTCACCTGACAAAGCAAACTCCTTAAACTTCGTGTCTCAAACGTGCCTGCAACTGGAAAAGCACTGGAGCAAAACTGTGGGGCCTCATTTCATGATATTTTTTTGAAACTGACTTAAAATTTCAGGGCACATCATTAAAGCAGATATTTGTAATGAGCAGCTGAATGCTTAATGATTAAAAAGGAATCTCTGTTTGTTGTTAAGTTTGTGTTGAGTTTTTTCCTAAGGCCTCCCTCTTGTCTGAATCAGGGACTCAGACCTGGGTTTGTTGTCTTGGCTGGTTATTACCTTGTATTCACGTAAACACTGCTCAAATAACATGGCACAAGTCATCAGCCTCTTCTGTGTTCAGAATTATAGGTTTGTTTTGCTGGGTTTGTGCAGAGATCCCTCTAGCCAGATGGTCTGATTGAACTGGAGAGGCAATGTGCCATGGATGGGGCAGAACAAGTAGCCACCAGGGCTCAGCCTTCATTTGCCTGTTGGTCCTTTAGAGAGGTAAAAGTTCTGCTGTGTGATAACAGAAGTGAAGCCAGGTGGAAACCAGAGAGGTTCTTGAAGAGAACAGAAGACTTGCAGAGGCTTTGAAATCAGTGCTGTACCAGTGGTGGAACACTTCAGAGTCCAGGGCTTAGCAACAGTAGGTCTATGTTATGGGCACAACAGTTCCAATGGTCCATGTTGTTTGGGGTTTCTGTTGAGAGGCTTCATTTCTACTGCATCTACTGGTTCTAATGTTCCAGTTCTGAGCTGCTCAGAACCACCATTTCCATTGAGAATATCTGCCTTTCCTTTCTTTAAATGTTCTTCCTGTAATTGAGGGTAGGATGTTATTTGGCAAAAGATTAACAGGGTTTATTTCAAAGCAGTGGGACCACTGTGTTTTCTGGCAGTGACGTGAACATTTTGCAGAGATATCTTTTGCTTTCCCTGAGAAAATACACCCAAGTTTGTCTGACTTATAAAGTCTAGAAGATGCCATTGCCAAAGAATTTTTAGAAGGTGACACAGCATTCCCCGACGTGCCATTTCCACCACGCATGCTCTGTTCTCGGTTTCTCTTTTTCAATTACATTCCCTTAAAGTATGTTTTAGTTAGGGATAAGTAGGACAATTGCTTTCCCTGCTGCAGGGACAGCAATGGGGCTCAGCAGTCAAAGGAGAATGAGGAAATACTCTATCTTTTGTGTTTGGCTGGAGCCTGGACCCTGGGATGTGAAGCAGGGAAATCTAGGAACAACATGGACAAACAGGGGCAAGGGCAGGAGCAGAGGGCATGAAATCATCAAAGAACTGTAGAAAATGGTGGTAAAAATGCACCTTGTGCAGGGTCTATGTAGAGCACAGAATCTTAGAACAGTTAATCGTGGTAGCAACAGCTCCTGTAGCAAAAGCATCCAGCAGTTTCTGTCTAGATTAAGACCTGGGTAAAGTTCAGTGTGGTTCCACACATGTGGTTCCCAGCTTTGCTCAGCTTGATTTTCAAAAATCCTGGCTGGGCCCTGGCGTCAGCACAAGTCGGGGATGAAGTGGGCAGGGAACTGACCTCCCTCAGGTGGGAAAAGAAGTGCCACATGTAGGGCTGCTGTGGGGCCTGAGGTAGAGCCATCCACTGCTCCAGTGGATGCTCCACCCCAGGGGACCATCTTCTGCATGGAAAGAGTAGAAAAATGTGTTTAAAATTCACCAGAGCTGACCCTCTCCTCAGTTAGATGGCGATGCCATCCCCAATACAGGCAGTACAGGAGCAGCTGCCACGTCTGTGTGACACCCCGTTGAGAGTGCAGGCAGCACACCAGAGGTTCCTGGGAGCTATACAGAATGAATGAATTAATAATAACAATAATAATAGTAATACTAGGATGTATAGGCAGTTAGGAGGTGCATAGACCTGGGGAGCTGCTGGCAGCCTGCTGGGCTTTGTGGGGCTGCAGAGCAGGTGCCACAGGTTGGCTGGAACAAAGCATGGAAGCTGCCAGCAGTTGAGCAGCTCTTGTTCAAAAGCAAGCAGCTTGGAGAAAACACAAATAATAATGCCAGGACTGTCAACCACAGATACCTGTTTAGATATAAAAGGTCCTCTCAGACTGAGATCTCATGCCAAACATGCAGTGTTGCTGAGTGACTTTTCTAGGTGATCCTGCTGTTGCAGGGGGATTGGACTAGATGGTCTTTTGAGGTCCCTTCCAATCCCTAATGATTCTATGATTCAATGTGTCGCTGCGGCAGTGACTGCATTTACCTCAGCAGGTTCTGGGCCCTTGCCACTCTGAATTTGCTTTTGCTCAGGACAGAGGGTTTATTTTGCCTCGTTTGCTGTTCCGTAAGAGATTCCTCATAGAGATCAAATGTTTCTGTCTCAAAATCAGCAACAAAACTTCAATGAGGCTCCACAAGAGCAGAGCAGGTTGCTCGCAGGATACTGTTCAATTTTGTGATCACTTCCAAAATCCGCACATTAGGTAACTAAAATCCTGAGGATGTTAACCTAGAGAACAGTCACCCTCACATTGCTCTTTACTGTCCTTAGAGATTTCAAAGCATTTAAATGTCTGTAAACGCTTAGGACATATAGGGATCTTCAGAAAATTAGAGATTTTACAAACTTGTGATTTTGAGTTAACCAGAGGTAAATCGTTTGGAGAAATACTTGCAGAGGGTGGGAGGGAGAGACATTATAACGCTATCAACATCTGGGTTTTCACTTGTTTGGATTAGAGGCATTTTACCTTAATCGTTGCCAAACATCTCTGCTAAAACACATTCTTTCATTTTTTATTACATACGAGGTGTAGCCACACCGGTTTGCAATGTGTGTGTGTTGGAGTAAAGCGCTGAACTTTCTCGTTACGAGAACAGCCTCATTTTTATATTCGTCCTCTTCCATCAGAGTCGTCTGAGAACACTTTGGTTCAGTTACCATGCCCTGTTTTCAATACGCAGAGTATGCACAGGGCAACAAGGGAGCGATTATGAGTTTCTCCAAGGAAATAAACATCTTTTAGCCATCACGCTACAACTGGGAAAGTTCTAATACATCACATCTATATCGTTTAACCTAATAATATTTTGCTTTACAGTGATGTCATGGGGAGAGTGACCTGGACTTTGTAAAAGTTCCCCTACTTACTCCGGATTCCCAAGGGCAGTGTAACATTCTAGAGAGTGTTTTATATGCTCTGATTAAAATGTACCATGTTTCTGCATTTCCTGTGCAGTGACCTGTTAGTGCTCACAGACAGAACACTTAGAGAACAGTTACGAGGAGACATTTCCAAATGTGCCTAATATGCGCGAGTTTTTACAACATTCTTATTTCATTTGAAATTGCAGCTACAGCAGGAACCGTTCAGACGGCGCATTGATTTAACTTTTTAATCCACTGTTTTGCTACGTCAAGTAAAATAAATGTTTGATTTTAGCTCTCTTTTTGTGCATTGCTAAAACTCGTAACTACTTGCCCTAAGCTTGGGACTCTAAAGGGAGCTACGTTATCGGAGATTTAAAGCTCGCTTGTTGTAGCCGCTTTTCGCACAACTCCCCCAAGAAAAAAAATATAAAAGTACAACTTTAGCAAAAAAGGGCTTTTATATCTCTATCAATTATAGAAACACCAGCTGCAGTAGATTACGAATGTGTTTGGCTGATTGTGATGTTGTGTGGGGAAAACTGTCACAAGGAGCTGGATTCTGTTCTTCCGGACACCACCGGGGTATCTCTCGGCGCCCTGGGCTGCAGCCGGCACTTCTGTCAGAGCTGGAGTGGGCAAGAGCAGGATCTGGCTCTGGGACTGACAAACTGCACCCTGCCAAACCTCGCTCTATACTTGCACACACGTCCTGGGACTGGGGAAGAATACAGAGCTGTTCAATGTGAGCACAAGTGCTCACCTTGTGTCGTGCGTGCATGTGTTTTCTGTGAGCTGCAGCAAAAGCCACACCAGTGTGCTGCAATCTGCACCAGAAACCTCTGGTGAGAATCACTCCAGCTGCTGCTGTTCTTTTTTTTTTAAATCCAAGATATTTGTTGACTTTTACTTTCTTGAATAACAAAGTGGAGAGAAGAGGCACCGGAGAACAAAAACTGTTTGACTGGCCTATAAAGCAGCAGAAAGAAAAGAAAGATGGCACAAGACAGCAACACAAGATGGACAGTTCAGCAGTTTCATGGTGCTAAGCTCAGGAAAAATTAATACATCAAAGCATGTTCAGGTCCTATCACTCCACCAACATCCTGGGATAAAAAGGTAGCAATGTAAAGGCTTTCAGGTGGTTGCATCTCTGTTACTGTTTTATTTATCTTACTGTGCTTTGGGTCGCTCTGGGAGGATGTGGTTGGGCCCTGGTTTATTTTAACAAAGAGGAACTGACATTGCAAAGTTCCATATATACTTTACAGCAAAAATGCAATTTTCTGTTTTCACTGAATCCCAGGAATGTTGGTATTTTCCAGGCTGTCAAACAAATGAGTGCACTGAAGGACAGTTAGATGTGTCTGTCTAGTTCATCTGTCTAATCTACCTCATTTCTAATGTGCCCATCACCA